>BOSO01003993.1:26258-38723 GCA_018403395.1 Gorsachius goisagi | reverse complement strand
CCCTGGGCAGCCCCTTCCAGAGCCTGACAACCCTTTTGGTGAAGAAGTTTTTCCTAATGTCCAACCTAAACCTGCCCTGGCGCAACTTCAGACCATTCCCCCTCACCCTATCGTCCATTACCAGGGAGAAGAGGCTGACCCCCCCCCCACCTCGACTCCCCTCTCCTGCCAGGCATTTGTAGGGAGCGATAAGGTCTCCCCTCAGCCTCCTCTTCTCCAGACTAAACACCCCCAGTTCCCTCAGCCGCTCCTTGTAAGCCTTGTACTCCAGACCCCTCCCCAGCTTTGTTGCTCTCCTCTGGACATGTTCCAGCAATGCAACATCCGTCAGGTCCCCCCCACCGCAGCCTCCAACCTTGCCCAGCTCCTCAAAGACCCCAGCGTGGGGACCAAGCCACCCCAAAAGCTTCCCCAGAGCTGCAGTGCAACACCAGAGGTGTGGCGTGGGCAGCTCCTGCTTACCTGGGACAAGTCCTTGGCAAAAAACTCGTTCTCCGTCCCCAGGATGCCATCGTCCAAGATCTCCCACCTCTCCGCGACGCGGAACTCCATGATGTAGCGGTCAATGGGGAAGCTGTGGTTAGCGGGAGGAAGCCACGACAAGAGGACGCCTTGCTGTGTCCGGTTGGCTGTTAGGCACCTCGGTGGGGTAACCAACACCAGAGGCTCTGGAGTTGTTACAGGGAATGCTGGAGACAGAGCAGATGGGACAGGGACACCTTTGAGATGGGAAGCACAGAGGATGCTCTCCCACGCATGCCCCATCGCCAGCCGACCAACCACTGTGGCAGCTCCCACCTTTTGGGAGAGTTTAGGGCATGTCTTGGGCATGCGCTCAATTATCTCAGAGGTACAAAAGTGGCTTTGCAAAAAGCAGGGGACTAATGATGCAGTGACTCCAAGAAAACCTCCTGCTTCCTCCCACAGCGCAAGGCCCTTTGTGTCACCTCCTGCTCTGAGCTGCACACAAGTGGTTCTGTGCTCTATTAATACCTCCTGACCCCAGCTGAACTTAAGGAAGATCTGAAAGGTGACTGGTACAGTACAGCTCTCCCACGTTGTCTCCTAGGACAAGCTTTCAGGAGCCTCGTGCATCCAGCAAAGTCTACAAGCTTCCTCCAAGACCCTCCACGAACCATCATCTACGTGGCTGGAAACCTACCGCTGCTGATCACCACCTCCTTCCCCAGCAGACAGAATTATAGAATCACTTAGGTTGGACAAGCCCTTTAAGATCATCAAGTCTAACCATAACAGATAGGACACATGGACCAAGGCAAAGGGCCACCTCTCCCCAGGGACCTCCTGAATTCCTTCCCCCTCCTCCCCTGGTGCCCACGGAGGACCTACCTAGAGTGTTCACAGTGACCACCTCACTGAAGGAGCTGGTACCCAGCTTGTTTTGAGCCAAGACACTGAACTGGTACGCAGTCTCCGGTTCCAAGGTATCCACCAGTAGCCAACTGGAACCAGCTGGCACAGGGAGAGAGAGCCAGTCGTGGGGGCCAAACTGGGCTCTCTTCATCCTGCCGAGAGAGAAGGGAGCATCCTCAGGGAAGGTGCCTTCGAAAGGGGGGGCCAAAGAGGCAGCATTAACTTCCCGAGCGAAAAATGGAGCTTTCCCGAGCGATGGTTTGGTTGGACAGCAGCGATGTGTATGGACATGGGGCAGCCACTCGCCACCCGAGAGCTGGCTCGGGGACGGCACAGGCGAGGACTGCCAGGAACGGGGCACCGTCCCGTTGTGCCACACCAGCAATCCCCCAGCTCGCATGGACGCTGCCACCAGCCGTCCCCTCTGCCATGCACCGCCTGCACCCTCTGAGCAGGGTCAGGGACAAAAGCAGTGCCGACAGCCCCGCTCTCCATCCCATTCCCACGGGCAAAAGTGGAAGCTGGCACATTTTTACTCTGGTGAGCGCTGCAGAGGGGACGGCTGGAGCAGGAGATGGGCCCTGTTCCCATTTATACCTCGACAGCTCCTGAGCCAGAGCCAAGTTTTCCCTCGGCTGTAGCCCTGTACATGCCATCCCACAAGAGACGTTTAACTAAATCACCATTTTTGCCATATTTGCACAAGTCGGAGGCTGCCAGCACAGCCCCGGGGCATAACTGGGGCTTTGGCAGCGCAGCAGAGGCATTGGTGGGGAGCGCAGGACACAGCCTTTCTGCCGGGGTCTAACCCACAAACCCAGGGTGAAAAAAACTCCCAGAGCCATCCCAGTGCCACCCCAGCACACACGAGGACGCAGCCACCTCCGCAAGCCATAGCCCCACCGGGAAGCACCACGGTGAAAGAGCCCCACGTCCCACCGCAGGGATATTGCAAGTATCGGTGCTCGTGTTGGAGAGATGGCTCTAGGGAAAATCCCAGCCCTTGGCTGCACATTTCCGTGGTGTCCACAGAGGATTTGGGAAGGATTACAGCATAGGTAAGTGGGCATATCTGTAGCCACCGGTCTATTCTGCATAGGTAAGTGGGCATATCTATAGCCACCAGGCATACTGCCAGGTAAATCCACCACGGAGGAAGTAAAAGATGGAGCAAAGACAAACAACGCCGCGGTAAAGGGAGCAAAAGGCGAGGCAGGAGAAGCAGCAAGCTATGGCAACAAGCAAGCCGGCGGAGAGCCATGCGTGTGCAGGGTGCCTCCACCAAACCAAGCGGCCGCGGGCATGAAAGCCTCTGTACCAGCACGGCTCCGGCTGGGCCTGCAGCCCCCAGGGTCCCCAGGAGCAGCCCCTCGCCCCGAGCGGGTTGCCCTGCATTTAGCCCCAGCGCCTTCGCATCCCTTCTCCCCAGCGCTGCGGGTGGGGAGGGCAGAGGGTGAAGGCAGCACTGATTTCCCCCAGGGACGGGGGAGCACGGATGCTGGCGGGATGCTGTGGTGGCCCCCCCCAGGGACAGGGGAGCACGGATGCCGGCGGGATGCTGTGGTGGCCCTGGCCGGCCCTGGGGAGCAGGGTTTGACATTGCCAGCATCGACAACTGCAGAAGCAGGAGGAGAACGTGAGCTCCACAGGAGGCGAAGCCACGTTTTGCTTGAGCACCCCACAGCCACAGCGGGGAGGAAAATGCACGGACGGCCACCTCTCCAGGCAGCACCCGCTGACCCAGCGCCGTCCCAGACCCCTGGTCCCAGGGCTCACACCCAACAGCCAGGGCAAGACAGGTCTCTGTCTCTCTATCCCAGGTCCCTGTAAATTCCCTAAGGCAAGGGGACGTGGAGGAGCCTCGTGGAGGCAGGAACCTGGCGGCAGGCTGCGGAGCAAAAGCAGCAGCAGCTTCCACCTCCCTCCAAGGTGAGCCACGTCCCCAGGGCAGAGAGGTTCAACCACTCCTTCCCAAGGACGTCGTCTGCATCACAGCAAGGTCTGCACCACTCCGCTCGCTCCCTCATTTTCCCCCTCGCTTGCTCCATTCCTTCAGTTTTCCCATCTCCCGACAGGCTGCCCAGCTCCACCCCGTGACTCTCCAGCCTCAGGCTGGAGCAGCGCAGAAATCATTACAGGCAGCGTCGACCCTATCTCCGCTCTATCAGCAGTCTCCATCAGGGCAAATTAAGACAAGGAAGGAGAGAGCCAGAAGAAAGGCTGAAGAATGCCAAGCCCAGAATTGGGAAGGGAAGGTGCCATCCCTTCCATGTTTGCTCTTCATAAGAGCCCAGAAAAAATCCCAACCCTGCTGCAGCTCCGTTTCACCCTCCCTTACCCCCCGGGGAAAGCCGCTGCGGGAAGGCGGGATGCACCCGCCGGTTTTGGGTAGCGGTGGGAGCAGAGCCCCCCCCAGGCTCAGCGCCGGCCGGCATCTCGCAGCGGCTGGCTGTGAACTCAGCCGGGATTTAACCACCACCAGGGAGCCGCAGAGAAAGGAGGGATCATTTCTGCTTAGTCACAGCTCTTCCAGGACACACGCTATAAAAAGGTTGCATTTTCCAGCCTCTCCCTGGCTGTTAAGCTTCATAAACAGTTTATCTTGAAATGAGATGCCAGAGGCAAAGTTACCCGAATGCAAAGCGCCTCCCTCGCACCATAAGCAGAACAAAACCTGCTGGGGCAGACGGAGGTACTGGGAGAGGAAACACGGGAACTACGTGATCCCACCACATCCCCCCCCCACCTCTCCAAGGCACCAAATGGGAGCTCAGCCCCGCGATGCCCATGGGCACGCTGCCCCCTCCCCACCCTCCTCCCCGCCCCCCCCCCCAACCCCGCCGCTGCTCGAAGCTCGGGTCGGCTAGGAAGGAAAAGAAGCAGAGAGCAAAGCATGCCGGGATGACTCACAGAGGGCCGTACCAAACTGAGAAAGTCTGCTCGTATCCACCGTCGTAGCCGGGCTCCCAGGAGACGTTGGCTGAGGTCATGGCGGCCACAACGTGCACGCTGGTTGGGGCGTGAGGGCTTGTGCCTACGGAGGGAGAGGGAGGGGTTGGAGGGGAGCAAGACCCCCCGTGCTGGCCAGCAAAGGGGGCTGCTCCCAGCCGTAATTCCAGGGGATTCCTCTTGCACCAAGCAAAAGCCACCTGGGATTTCTGCTAGAAATAGCAGCAGGACAGCTGTGTGCCCAGGTGGCCAAAATAACAGCAGAAAAAGGCTGGTAAGAAAGATTTAAAGGAGACGCTGCTTTTCGCGGGAAGCATCCCCACCTCCTGCCTTGCAACGTGCTCGGGGGACCCTACCCAGGGACCGGCTGTCCCCGAGGACCCGTTCCCCTGCCCTGCCCGTACCTACGACGGTAAGGTGGGTGCTGGCAGTAATGCTTGCGACGACGTTGGTGGCGACGCACTCCCACTCGCCGTGGTCGTCCTTGCCGAGGGAGCGGATCTGCAGGGTGCCGCCGGGCAGTGTGTTGTGCTTGCTCCTGCTGGGCTTCCCTACCTTGGGCAAGGAGCAGGGGGGAAAAAAAACAAAACCAAAACCATGACTCAGAAGCAGGTTGCGGGGCCGGGCGAGGCGGCAGCGGGGTCACTAAGCTACCTGCACGGCCCAGGGGACACCGCCGGCCACCGGCAAGGGATCCGGTCTCTCCGGTCGCGGCAAGGCAGCCGGTTCCCCCGTTTTCGAGAGGACCTGGCGGGGCAACGCAAGAGGCATGCGTCAGGGAGGCTGATGCTCAGCACTCACACACAAGTGGAAAACCCCACGGCGCTCGCACGGCCACCGAGCCCTGCGCCAGGGCTCAACCTCCAGCATCCAAAGCTGAAACCGCTGCGAGGAAGGTGCGCTGGCCACCCCTGGCAAACACCCCGCCACCCAGGAGGTTGCCCAAACTGCCCCTCAGCCAGCGGCAGAGGGGAGGCAGGACCCTTCACGTCAGAGGTTTGGGCAGCAAGGGCCCCGTGGGGATGTGGGAGGATGGTGTGCGTGGAGGTGCCCAGGAGCTCTCAAGCCGAGCAGAGAAAAATCAATCTTGGGACAACTCATGTCTACGCCCGTCAGGCAAAGTTGTGCAAATCCCACATTGTCCTGAGTCCTCTTCAGCTGTTCTTCATGCAGGGCTCTCTGCCGATCGACACCGGGACCCACGGTTCGATGCCATGCGGGATGAGCAGAGGAGCGGACGGGCACGTGGGGTTACCAAAGTGCCAAGCCCAAGTCTTCAGGAGTCCTTCAAGAGACTGGTCAGCACTGGTGGGGCTGATGGGGAGCGAGGGAGCTTGCTTCAGCCACTTGGAAACTGAGCCCAGCCCAAGCCAGCCCCAACTGGAGTCAGGGGGGATAAGCCCAGAGCCATGACATGAGGAGAACCGCCAGAAGGCACAAAAGGGGTTGAAAAGAAACCTGAATAAGAATGGTGAGGGGAGGGAAAGAAAAATAAGATGGAGAAAAAGATTAAACGGCCAACAAGTCTTAGGTAGGTCGCTTGCAATCTGTGCAAGTCACGGTCCTCCTCGTGCTGGGATCTCAAAGATCTCACAGCACAAGGGCTGAGGATGGTGCCCACTGGGGCGATGCAGGGACCCCGCTCGCTCTCACGAGCCCTAAGAAGGGGACGGGAGGCTTGGAGAGAAGATCCTGACAGGGGGACAAAGAGCCCAGGAGGTCCCCTACACGGTGGCTTTCCTATGGGAGCAGCAAAGGTGGGAAGCAAAGGGAAGGCTGGAGGAGAACTGGAAAGCCCTGGCTGCTCCCAGGCTGTGCCACCACGCCGGACCCTTCCCTGCTCTACAGAACGGGACATCTTGAAATCATTATGTCTGGTCCAGCATCATTAACAGCTTCCTCCCAGGGTCTTCGGAATCACAGGGCAGCAAAGCAGCTGCTGACTGGTCCAGCCCCTCGCCAAAATGCAGCCAAGAGACCCCCGGACACGTTCCGGTGGCACGTCCCCTCCCACCGCGGGAGCTCCGTGCCGTGAGAACAGCATCACCGGGGCTGCTGCCTCCTGCCGTGACCACCTTGCAGACGGGCAAGGGGACGGTGTCCCGCGGGCAGCGCCGGTGAGGAAGAGGAGGGGGGCCGGGGCAGGGGCAGCGCTCAGTTTTGCAGATGCTACCGTGAGAGTTTCACGGGATTAAGGTACTCGGTGGCCACAAGCCAGGCTTCCCCCACCCACCTGCGGGACAGGACAGCAGTGGCTCAGCCCAAAGCGAAGCAGCTGTACCTGCAGTTTGTTCTTACCGGGACAGAGTGTGGCTTCTCTGTCTGCAATATTCACCAAAAGCCAAAGGCACTGCAGATTTGTCTGGCAGGCCGGGTACCTTTCTCCAGGCGATGATGGGAAAGGGGTCTCCGGCAGCAGCGCAAGGAATCAACAGCTCCCTCCCTGCCTCCTGTCTGTACTCCCAGCCTGGTAGCACCGTGAAATAGGGGGGGTCCTGCAGCCAAGGGAAAAGGCAAGGAGCATCAACCCACGCCAACCCCCCCCACGCCGCTCCCCACAACCAAACCCAGCCCTTTTCCAAAAGAAACGAATCACCAGGTTGGGTAAGGTCAAGGCATTGCAAGGAAAGCCGTGGCGGAGAGCCTGGGGAGCTAAGGAGGCTCCACGCTACACCAAATTACACACCCAGAGGGAGCTTTTCTCCAAAGAGCCGCTGCACTAGGGCATCTCGCTGAAGTTTTAAGGAGGTAAACAGGAAAGAAAAAAAAAAAAAAAAACAAACCACCCACATCACATCAGACGTCGACCATGCAGCCGCCCTGGCGGATGCGTGCGCCTGCGATCCACAAAGCGTCATCACGCGAACCGCAGCGAGATGCCGTGAATCACCGCCGCTCGCAGTGGACTTTTTGTTCAGGGAAGGAAGAGGCAGCGCCTCCCACCCCAGGAACTGCACTGGCAACCCAGCACGCCTCGGGCTCCGCAGGCAGCGCGGAGCATCTCTAAAGCTCAAATCATCCGTTTATTCAAATCCCCCGTGAACCCAAGCCCAGGTCAGCGGGGCTAAGTGTTTTATTGGCAAAAAGGCCATCCCAGGAACGTGTTTCCTCAAACTACCTTGGACCAGCGCCACCAAAGCTCATCACACACCGGCTGTGGCCCAGGCTGTGCTTGCTGGTTAGGTTAAAGGTTGGACTCGATGATCTTAAAGGTCTTTTCCAACCAAAGTGATTCTATGAAAGCCGTGCCGCTGCTCCGGTGGGGAATTTCCAGCTGCTCCAGGCAGGGGCACTCAGGGTTTTTGCCTGCCCTGGTGGGAAGCAAACCTCCGACCGCAGCACACACGGCACCTTGGCCGCTCCCCTTCCAGGATGCTTGTGAGGGCCCACGTTTGCCTTTCTCAGCACAGCTAAGAGACCGGGCTCAGAGCAAGAGGCAATAGGTTTTTGCTAAGCCAAGTCAGGTGGGTGAAAAAGCAGACAAGTTTGGGGGCACAGAGCCCTTCTTCGGGTCACTTCATAAAGAAGTGCTCAGAAAAGCAATGTAAAACCTCAGTTTCTGCACAGAATTAATCCCTAAATAAGCAGCATGGGGGAAAAAAAAAAAAACACAACCCACCTCATCCTCCCCTGCAGCCCCGGGCTGAATAGGAAGGCAGAACAAGTGACGTGCACGTTGCAAAATCCCTATTAAAAAAACCTAACTACAGCGTAAGATGCCTCCACAAAGCTCCCACACATTCACACCACCTTGGCCTGGACCTCCAGCACCCCTGCACGACCCCAGGAGCTCCTCTCAGCACAGGACCAGCCCATGGGAGGACACAAGTGCAGAAGGAAGGATTTTAGCAGGCAAGTTACCTTCAGTACCAGTCGGGCAGGGGGAGACTGGCCCATCGTACCCAGGGCGTTATAAGGCACACAGGTGTAAGTGCCGAGAGCATCTTCGGTTGCCTCCTCTATCCGGATCGACCCATCTTCCAGCAGGTTCCAGCCAGAATACTGCGGCGGTGAGAAAGAGAGAGCTGATTTATCCTACACACCCACCACAGCTCATTCTTTTCCCTTCAGCCAGGCCCCCCATCTAAGCCCAGGGCGGCTGTCACGTCCCCGGGAGATGCCCAATTCAATTCCCAGCACCCAAGCCATCTTCTCAACCACATGGAGAGGAAACGTGGGCAACATCAGCCCACCCAAGCAGCCCACCCGTCCTGGTGGCACCAAGGAGACAACGCCACCCAAGGGGGCTGAGGGCACCGAGGGCCAGGAGCCCACAGCAGCAACACATTTCAATGGAATTGAAACTTTGAGTCATTAATATTTAAGTAAAAAATTTAAAATACTGAGCGTTTTCTTTAAATATTTAATGGCTAATATCCTTACTCAGACTATCAAAGCCTGATCAGAGGAAGACAGAGACTTGTTAAAAGGGTCTTTTAGCAATCAGTTGCCATTGGAAAAAAAAAAAAAAATCCAGGGCCATCAGGAGGTCACTTCAGAGGCCTGCGGGCATTAGGTCTGGGAGATGCAGACAGCGTGTCTACAGGCGCCCCGGGCCCTACGCAAGAACCCGAATTAACTCTGCCCACAGCTGATAAGGAAGAGCAGCCTCATCCCACCCACAGGGCTGCTTCCCTCCCGGCGGCGGGCTGCCCCGCAGGGTGCCCGGGGATGCTCACCAGCGCCTGCAGAGGCCGTGAGGGTCTGAACCCCTCCGTGCCCCCGCCACGTCCCCCCCGGGGACTTTGTTACCTTCTCGATTCGCAGGGGACGTCCGTCTTTGTTCCACTTGACCAGAGTGACCGGGGGCTCTGCCTCGACCGGGCAGCGGATGTATCCGTGTATCCCGATGGGAACGTAGATGACGGGGGGCATGTTCACCACGCGGGCAGGATCTGGGGGAGCAGCACCAGCACGTTAGCACGGGGGGAAGGAGCCCATCTCTCCCCCACCCACCACCTGGCTTCAGAGGATCGACATCGCTTTTCTAATGAATTCCAAACCCAAACACCACCTTGGCTCCCACAGGCTGTTATCTCCAGGCTTGCTAACACACAAATCTGCCGTAATACCTGGCATTTCTGGGAGGCTTTACTCATGCCCAGGGTGTTCCTACCTGGGGCTCATTAAAAGCTGCCGTTAAGAAGAAAAATTAAATACGCCTGCTCTCGCGTCCTCACCGACTTGTGTCCTGCCGAAGGCCAAGCTGCTCCATCGCGCTCGGCTTGCAGGACACGTGCATGGCATGGTGCACACCCAGGTTTTGCACGCCAGCAATGAAAACTATTTCAACTCCTGAGCCTTAAAGCACACCAACTGCAGCAAGCAAGATGGGAGAAGGGACCCGTGGCCGGGCTGCCACCAGGGCTGCCACCTCCTATCTGTTTGGACGCACAGCCCGTGCCTCATCGAGGCTGGGTCGCGTTGAGCATCATCCACCTCCACCCTTTCCGACGGGATGCAAAAGCTTAAAATACATACCTAACCCCCCCCGCGCCGCACCACCCACGCAGCGAGGCGTCTCGCAATCCTCCAGTCTAGAATGTGTCATTAACAGTGCTTCTAAGAGCTTTTTAATTAAGTGCGAGTGGGTTGGAGAGAATCTAGACTTTCTTTAATAAGAAGATTCTTTTTTTTTTTTTTAAAAAAAAAAAGTTACTTTTAATAAGAAGAGCGAGTATTTCTACAATCTTGTCTAGACACCGGCAGCACGAGGTTACGGGAAAATCCTGGCGGGGCTTACGCTGCATTAAGGGATGAATGCAATTTTTTTGGGGTGCAGCATCCCCGCGCTGCTGATGCAAAGACGCAAAGCTGGGGGTAAAGGGTTGAGGAGGAGGGGATGGAGGACAGCAAAAGCTACTCAGATGGGGAGATCTGCTCCCTCCCTGCCGAAACACGTAACCCCGACTGCCCCCCAAAACCGCGTGTCCCCTGGGGATGGCACCGTAACCCAGATTGCCAAGTGCTGCATATGGAGCGGGCTTTACCCCCCCCGCCCTCCGCTTGACTCCACCTCTTAGGAAATGTAATCAAGGGCTCCGGCGGCGTGGGAGCGGGTAATGGGATCGAGCCTTTCACTACTAGGTCACTGGCTGGGGGCCAGCCCGGCTCACGAATGACCCAGAGCCGCGTCCCCGTCCCACGGCTGCTCCGGCGGGTGGGAAGCCTCCGTCCCCAGGCATCAGCCCCGGTACAGGTGAGAGGGTTGGCTCCAAAGGAAAGGGGTTTGCAGCACAAAAAGCCCCGTACGCCTCCTTGCACTGAAGCCTCGCGGGGCCATCCGAGCGGCAGATTGTCCAAATGCTGGTTTTCCTGCCATTAGAGCTATTTTTAACAGCTCTCAGCCTTGACGAGCGGTCCTGGATTAGCGGCGGGGCAGATTTAATGGCCTGAAGCTGTGTGCTTTCCCAAGAGCCGCTCAGCCGGGCACATCCAAGCCCCGAACCACGCTTCTGCCTGGGCACGGCAGCAGTCACACCATCCCCCTGCCCCTTCATCCATCCCCATAGGGAAACGGTGGCACCTACCAGCCCTTCTCATGGCAGCTCCCCGCCGGCGTGGGGCTTCCCATTAACCAGCACCGGGGTTACAGGCAGCAGCTCAAAGGCAGCCTTCAAAAACCCAAAGTTGTGAGCCTGCTATAATGCCTTTCATTATAAAATAAAACCGCCGCCGCCGTCTTTTACAGCGGAGCAATAGCACAATTGCTAAGTTGAAACCATTACTGCTGTCGAATGCCACGGGGCGCCGGTGGCACACTACCCATTACCGCCCGGGGAGCCCGCGAGAACAAGCGTGGGAAGCAACGCTCCTGCTACAGCCCCTTCTCCCCCGGCTTGTTTAGATCAGTTACCGCCTGAAAAACATGGCACGCAAAGCTGCCGGGCTCACAGAAAAACCACGCCGCAGGAACAAGCCCCCGTAATAAATACTGAAAAATACAAGTAGGGACGGGAGACTGCGAGCCCTGATCCGGTGTTTCCCTGCCCGATAGGATGCAGCCGATGAGGACAGCGCGCCGGCGGCAGCAGTAGGAAGATGCCCTCCCAGCCAAAACCCGCTTGTACCAACGGTGGACACTGGTGCTGCCCAGGGTGCTCAGGCTATTGGGCGCCTTGTTGCTCACTCCCTACAAGCCCATGTGGGATGCTCTCAGCCTTTTGCTGAGGATCATAGAATCACTTTGGTTGGAAAAGCCCTTTAAGATCATCAAGTCCAACCGTTAACCTACCCCTGCCATCCCACCACTAAACCCTGTCCCTCAGCACCTCATCCATCCTTCTTTTAAATACCTCCAGGGATGGGGACTTGACCACCTCCCTGGGCAGCCCATTCCAGAGCCTGACAGCCCTTTTGGTGAAGAAGTTTTTCCTAATGTCCAGCCTAACCCTGCCCGGGCGCAACTTCAAACCATTCCCCCTCACCCTATCGTCCATTACCAGGGAGAAGAGGCCAACCCTCACCTCACTCCCCCCTCCTCTCAGGCAGTTGTAGAGGGCAATGAGGGCTCCCCTCAGCCTCCTCTTCTCCAGACTAAACACCCCCAGCTCCCCCAGCCGCTCCTTGTATGACTTGTGTTCCAGACCCCTCCCCAGCTCCATTGCTCTCCTCTGGACACGTTCCAGCAATGCAACATCTTTCCTGTAGTGAGGGGCCCAAAACTGAACACAGGATTCAAGGTGCAGCCTCACCAACACCGAGCACAGGGGCACGGTCCCTGCCCTGCTCCTGCTGGTCACACCATTCCTGATACAAGCCAGGATGCCATTGGCCTTCTTGGCCACCTGGGCACCCTGCTGGCTCATATTCAGCCAGCTGTCAAACAACACCCCCAGGTCTTTTTCCACCAGGCAGCTCTCCAGCCACTCTGCCCCAAGCCTGTAGCGCTGCACGGGGTTGTTGTGACCAAAGTGCAGGACCCGGCCCTTGGCCTTGTTGAACCTCATACAGTTGGCCTCGGCCCATCGATCCAGCCTGGCCAGGTCTCTCTGCAGAGCCCTCCTCCCCTCGAGCAGATCAACATTCCCACCCAGTTTGGTGTCGTCTGCAAATTTACTGAGGACACACTCAATCCCCTCATCCAGGTCATTGATAAAGATGTTAAACAAGACTGGCCCTAGAACTGAGCCCTGGGGACAC
>BOSO01003993.1:0-13866 GCA_018403395.1 Gorsachius goisagi | reverse complement strand
CCCGCGGGCTGGGCTCGGTGACACCCAGGGCGCAGCTCCCGGGTCCCATCCTGGATAAGGACCACCAGGGTGCGGGGACGGCCCCGCGCTCGGCAAGGTACCGGGGGCAGAGATGGGAGACGGTGCTGCACCAGCGGCAGGCAGCTCCCCTGCTACCTGCAGGGATGGCTGGGGGGGGCAGGCAGTGGCTGGCAGCTGAACAAAAAGAAGCCAGAGCAGGAAAATCAGGGTTATTCCCTGCCGCTGTCTCCCTCCTGACCTTGGACAACCCTGTGCCTCAGTTTACCCCGGCGCAGCAGCCAGCCTGCAGCGGGGGGGGGAAGGAGGGCAGCCTCCCCTGGGCGAAAGGGGGGGCAAAGTCACCCCCAAACCCGCAGCCAGGAGCACAGGGGCGCAGCAGAGGAAGGCACCGAATCACTTTTGCGTTTCTCCTTGCCCAGCTGGGAAGGGCAAACGCTGCCTGCGCCCCTGGGAGCTGCTGCCTGCTTCTTCCCCCAGGCTGGGAGAAGAATTGGGGGAGCGAGAAACGCCTGCCCGTCCCCTGCCTGCGCTCCGGTCCCGGCCGGGGCCCCCCCTTTCCCCCCGTACCCTGCCAGGCGTGACACCACCCCCCCCCCCCCCCCCCCCCGCAAGGACTCGCCCCCCTCGCTTTCTCCCAAAGGGAATTTCCAAGCCCCCGCGCCGGGAGGCAGGCGGAGCGGCCGGAGGTGCCGCACACCGGCACCGGGAGCCCGGCCGGGCTCTGCTGCCCGCTCCCGCCGCCCAAACTTCCCGAGTTGCAGCCGCTGCCCTCGGGGAGGTCACTGCAAAAGCCGCCGAGCGCCGGGGGAAGGCGCTCCCAGCTCCCCCCCCCCCCCTCCCCTCCCGGCAGCGGGGAATAAAGGCACAGCCAGCGCCCCGCTGCAGCGCCGGCGCCCGGGGACACGGGCAGCGCTCAGCCCCCCCCCTCCACCGGCACGGAGGAAGCGCAAACCCCCCCGGGAGCCGCAGGGCGCCGCACCCCCGGGGCGTGCAATCCCCAGCGCCCCCCACGGTGCGAGCTGCGGGACGTCCTGCCCCCTTCCCGGTGCAAGCTCCCCGGTGCACGCATCCCAGCCCGGTGCACGCATCCCAGCCCGGTGCATGCACATTCCGCCCCCCCGCCGGTACGGGGAGGAAGGGAGGAGGGATGCAGAGGCGGCCCCGCCGCCGCCCCGGAGAGCACGGCGGACACCACCACCCCCTCCCCCGGGGCATCCCGGCGGAGGCCGGCCCGCAGCCCCACTCACCTTGGACGGGCAGCCCGCGGGCGCCGAGCACACTTGCTACCAAAGCGGCCACATACCAAATCATAGTACTACCGGCCCCCGGTGCGCAGCATCTTCCGCCCGCCGGGCGGCCCGGCCGGGGCGGGGCGGGGCAGGGCTGGCCGGGCCGGGGCAGGGCTCCCCGGGCCGCCGCGGGGCTGGCCGGGCCGGAGGGGCGGCTCAGGGCCGGCCGCCGGCCGCCGCCGCTGCGCCCATGCCCGCGCCCGTGCCGCCGCCGCGCTGCACCTGCCCTCCGCCGCACGGCGCGGGGCGCAGCCTAGCCTGCGCCCTTTAGCGGCTCGGTGCCGCCCCCGCCCGCCGCCCATTGGCCGCGCCCCGGCGGAGTGGGCGGTGATTGGCCGGCGGCGCGGCCCGGGCCCGTTTCAAGGTGGGTTGGCGCGCGCGGGGCCCCTGCGCCGCAGTATCATGCGCACTGCCGGGAGCGGCGGGCGGCGCGCCGGGACGGAGCGGCACGGCCCGGGGTCACCTCCGCCGACCGGTCACCTCCCCACCGGCTCTGCCGACCGCCCCGGAGCAGCGCCTCCGCCCGCTGCCCAGATGTGCGCCCTGCACCGGCGCCGCGTCACCTCCCTGTCCCCAGATGTGCCCCTGCACCAGCGCAGCATCACCTCCCTGTCCCCAGATGTGCCCCTGCACCAGCGCAGCAACATCTCCCTGTCCCCAGATGTGCCCCTGCACCAGCGCATCACCTCCCTGTACTCAGATGTGCCCCTGCACCAGCGCAACAACATCTCCCCATCTCCAGATGTGGTCCCTGCACCAGCGCAGCATCACCTCCCTGTCCCCAGATGTGCCCCTGCACCAGCGCAGCATCACCTCCCTGTCCCCAGATGTGCTCCATGCACCAGCGCAGCAACATCTCCCTGTCTCCAGATGTGGTCCCTGCACCAGCGCATCACCTCCCTGTCCCCAGATGTGGTCCCTGCACCGGTGCAGCATCACCTCCCTGTCTCCAGATGTGCCCCATGCACCAGCTCAGCATCACTTTCCTCCTCCCAGATGTGCCCCCCTGCCCTGGCGCAGTGTCACCTCCCTGTCCCCAGCTCTGCCGCCTGCCCCTGCCGCCATACACCACCTCTCTGGCACCCCAGTGCCACTTTGCACCCATGCAGGGTCACCTCCCCGCCATGGGCCGAGCCGCCTGCCCTCTGCACCAGCTCCGCATCACCCTGACTAACACCAGCTGTGTCCCTGCCACCCTGGACCAGCTCAGGGTCATGTCCCTGCCACCTTCTTGGTGCCACTGCACCCTTGGACCCTGCATCAGCTCAGGGTAACGTGCCTACCGCCATCTTTGCCCCCGGCAGTGGCTCAGTGTCACCACCCTGCATCAGCTGTGCCACCAGCCCCCTGCATCGGCTTGCTGTCACCTCTGCCAGGATCCTGCACCGCTCAACCACCTCCTCACCACCTGCCACAGCTTGGGGTCACATTCAACCGCCACCCCACACCCAGCACCACTGCCACCCCTTGCACCAGCTGTACCACCTCCTCCTGCCAGCCTGCACCACCTGTGTCACCTCCCCTTGCTCCTGCCCCACGCCACTTGCCCCTATCCCTAACCCCCTGCAACAGCTCCGTGTCACCCCGTCGTCCCCCCACCGTGTCCCCGGCACAGCTTTGTCCCCTGCTGAGCACACCCCTCTGTTTGAAAAGAGAGAACTGGGCTCCACTCCAATGGAAAAGAAGTGAAAAATAGAAAGTCCCCCCCGCGCTCTCCCATCCCAGCCCACCTCTCCTCCCTGCAAAGACCTCTGGTGATGCCAGATGGGCAAACAGCCGGGCTCCCTCCCCAAGGAGCGTGCCAGCAAGAGAAACGGGCCACTGAACTTCCCCCAGGGCGACAGGCAGCCTGGGAGGGGAAAGGCTCGCACGGAGAGGGGGGCACGTCGTTTTGCCCCCAGCACTCACCATCTTCCTATTGCCCACATGGGTGGGCGAGTATCTGGGGAGAGGTTTGAGCAGTTGCTGATCGTCCTACCTCTTCTTCCCATGCATGTCCTGGAAAAAGGCAAAGAAACCCCAACGCTCATAGAGGATGCAGGCTTTGGAGGGGCGCGAGGAGCACCCCACACCTTCTGCCCGTGATGATGCTCGTGGAGGGTCAGGCATCGGCATGGCCCTGGGCAGGAGGCAGGAGCCTGCGGGCAGCACGAGGCCCGGCAGAGAGCATCCCCCAGCCCAGCCCGAGCTCACACGAGCTCCCAGGCAGTTTGCTTCCCTAGCAAAATCCAAGACCTCATAAAAATCTGACTCAGCTCTTAGTCCTGAGGTCTGAAGTGAAAGCTTGCAAATCTGCAAGGTGGGTTGGCGGGCTCGGCAGAGCCACGGGTGACCCTTGCGCGGGGGCAGTTTTGCTCTTTAAGCTGCTCCCCCCCGATCGCACGCCAAGCCGGGTCGGTGCAGCCCGTTTCCTGAAAGTCAGGTTTGCAGCCACGGGAGGGCAAAGCCCCATGGCCAGCACCCTCCCCGCTCCAAGCCTTCTGGCTTCAAAGCAAAAAATCCCAGCCATCATCCACTGCCCACAAAGGAGCAAGCCCAAGGCCAGCGGAGCTCCATCCACCCTCACCCAGCTGGAGCCCATGCTACCAGCCGGATCATCATCATGTCTTAACCAGGTTTTGCCACAATTTCAAAGAAAAAAAAAAAAAATGAAGGGCATTGATGAAGCCAGCCCGGCCTGGAAGGCATCGGGAGCCCATGGTAGATAGGAAGGATGTGGCCCCGCTCCCGGCACCGAGCACAGCACGGGGCCCCACCAGCATCCTTCAAAAAACTGGAAATATGGGCTTGGGTTGGAGCACGGCTGCCGGTTCACACCCTTGTTTCTCCAGACTAATTTGCTGGTTTTATGAAATCCATTCCCCACTGTTTTCACACTTCTCTCCCTCTCTATTTATAGCTGGGTTTATTTACATGAACAGGGCACTCCATGTACTTTCACGTCAGTTTGCGGTGGCAGAGCCGGGAGCGGGCGAAGGCAGTAGGCAGCAAGGCAAGGCAAGGAGCACCCTGGTCCTTGGCCACAGCCACCTCCTGCCCACCACGTGGGTGGCAGGCAGGCAGCCCTCCCTGCCGAGATGGGAGATGCCGGGGAATGAGCCGGAGCCGAACGGCCCACGCACGCCCCAGACCCGCACAGCAATGCGGCCCCCAGGGGATGCCCATTGCCCTGGAGCCAGCACCTTCCCACCCCGCAGGTGAATCCCTTCTCTTTCCATGGGGGAACAGCTCTGGCAGCGGCATTTCGCTGGGCTGAGCCGTATCCGTCTTTCTTGCCACTGACCTGGGCATCCCCGTGGCCTCCCTGGCTCGAAAGACGAGGGAAAAGGGAAAAAAATTGGTTGCAAACTCAGCAAGGTTGCCGTTGCCCTCCGCCCCGCCGCACAGCCACGCACAGCTGAGTCACTCAACAACTGCCCAGCGATAAATTTACCACTTTGCCTAATAAGAAGGATAAAAATGTCATTGCTTTGGGGGCTTTTTTTTGGAAAACTCTGACCGATGAGGCAGGAGTCCTCAGATTAGCACAAGGGCAAGAGACCTGGGGGTCGCAGCTCTCCCCATCGCTTGCAGGAGGACCTGGGAGAGATGCAGCCCCGGCTGAGCCCTGCTGCCAGCTTCCTGGGACTTGGTTCTCTAGGTCAGGGATGGAGGTTTTAGGTTTGGGTATTGGCACAAGAAAAGCGGGAACAAGCTACAGGTGCAGGCTGAAAATTCAGAGATTTCCAGCCCTCGGAGCCACAAGGTTCTGGTCCAGCCTTCATGCAGGGCAGCAAAAACACCCAAAAAAAGCCAACCCGGGGTAGGCTCCGGCTCTGGGGGGTGGTTAGGGCACGGACCTCAGGAGAAGAGGCACAGGCTTGCTTTATGCAAGCTTTGGCAAGCCATGGCCTTGATGAACCTGAGCACTGGCAAGGGGCTGACCTGAAAACAGGGCTTCCCGGGGTGCGGGTTGCTGCCGCCCGCCTCCTGGCCCCTCGCCGTGCCCCAGCAGCAGCCAGCCCCGAAGCTGCCGGTGACCCAGCTGGGAGAGCAGGAGATCCGGGCTCGGCTGCCTCCCCACGCGGGGCTGAGTCTCCCTGCACAAGTACAGGATTATTCACAGCCTCCAGCATTTGCATGGTGGAGTCACGAGTCTCACAACACCTGATCTCCCGGGAGAGCTGCCTCCTGCACTTCGGGAGGCAACGGCCCACATTCGGAAAGTGGGACTCGGTGTCTCACAGCATCCCACATCACCCAGCTGTCACCTCCTCCCTGCTCCGCACGGGGACCGGGAGAAGGGAGCCCACCCCGTGCCTGTCACCGCGGCGAGGGTGACGGCTTCGGGGCAGGGGCACGCAGGAACCCTGAAAACGCGGGAGCTGAGCGTGGAAATGCTGAGCCAGCCTGCAGCGTCGCTGCGTGCACAGGGAAAGACCAAAAAAGCCCCTCGACGGAGTCACTGAAGGACGAGCAGGCAGATGGGCTCGGCTCACGCCAAGCTGGGGTTAGGTTCGTTCCCTCCCCGTCCCCTCTCCCATCTCCGGTGGCTCATCGCCGGCGCGTGACTCCAGCTGGCAAGCAAGGAGGAATATCCTGCCATGCCTTCCCGGCTGCGCATCCAAGTCGTGGAATAATCCACCTGTGGTATTTCAGAAAAGACACACTAACTTCTACGGAGAGGGGTCAGTTGAGTCACATTAACAACTTTTTCCTCCCTTTAGCAGGTCTCCAACGTAGCCGATTACTCATCAGCCCACTAATAGACTCACTCACACAGCACTCCCTGGATCAAGCAGCAGCAATTGTCTGTCTTGTCTTATTAACCTCAAAGAAGGATCCGACGCTGGTAAGGCGATACCCATCCTTATCTCGTCACCTACATCTCCAGCCAAAATACATCTCTCCACTGTGCGGGGCAGCCCGCCGGCCAGGGGGAAGCCAACACCGTTGGGCTCAGCCTTGCGGTGCTGCTCCGGATACAGCCCAGGTGGGGTGGGGGACCCTGGACCCACGGTAGCCACCCCCAGGCAGCGAGGGCTGGGGTTTGCTCCCCCAAACGAGGGGCAGCAAGGCACCGCCGACCTCCCTGGTGACCCATCCCACCCTTGGCACGAGGCAGACTGTCCCCACACATGTGCCATAGCCCCCCATCCTACAGCCCCATGGTGGGACGCACACACCCCCCAGCACTCCTGGGGCTGCTGGTGATGTCTGGGGTCCTCCCCCACCCCAAAAAGGTGCCAGGGCGTGCTCTGCTCCGTGCCGCCAACTCCAGCCCAGCAGCACCGTGCTGCCGCTCCCACCCCCCCCCCCATTTCCCACCCCCCCAGCACCCTGGCACTGCCGCCCACCCCATTACTCACTGGGCCTCTCTGGCACTGGGAACACACCTCCCCGTGCGGGGAGCATGGGCACAGCACGTGCTCCTGGGGGCTGGGGGACTTGTCATCGGCGTTGTCATCGCCATGAGTAACGACACTTTGTCTTGGCTTCCCCCTAGCACGTCCCCAAAAAGCTGGGAGCGTGCATCTCTCCTTGGGGGGTGGAGGGGGGGGACGACACAGCCCCACAGCAGCTGCTCAGCTCCTGCATCGTAGGGAAACTGAGGCACGGGGGGCTTCGGCAGCGTGCCTGCCTGGCCGGAGCGCTGAGGTCCCGGAGGGAGAGGGGCAAGCTGGGCCACTTCAAGCGTGCTGTGGCAAGCTGGGGAGGAGAGGTGACTCAGTGAAGGTCGGGCGGCGAGGCTGGCTCAGCGCTGCGAGGCAGACGCTGCCGTCCCGGTGCTCCAACCTCTCGCCCTGGCATCCTTTCCAGCCCCTGCACATGCGGCGTGTCATCAGCTGTGACACACTCTGCTGACGTCCCTGAATCATGTGGCATCAACCTCGCCGGTAATTACCGGCAGCAGGAGCTCTTCCCCCTTCTTCCCTGCTGCAGCCGGGTGTGCTGGGCTCCCCCGGCCCCCCGGCCAGAGCCCACCCCAGCCCTGCTGGAGCCATAGCCGGGGCAGCTCCTGCTGCACCCCCATGCCCTGGCATGCAAGGTGCAGCCAGCCTGAAGGGTGGGAGGCTTGCCAGGGAGCAGCAGGCACCCCTAACTGGGGGGGCTGGCTAGCACACCGAGCCAAGCCCCCCATGCACACGGCGCTTTCCCCATCCCCGCTCCCCCCAGAACCCTTGCCGGTGCCAGGCAGGGAGCATCAGGCTGTGGAACCCTCTGCCTTTTGCAAGCATTGCCCCCCGCACAATCCGAGCAGCGAGGGCATGTGCTGGCCCAGCTGCAGGAGGGGACAAGCCCTGGGGGACAAGCCAAGGGGACAAGGGGTCCCCTCCGCAGCTGGGACCCAGAGCGCCCCGGGAAGGGGACGGGCAGGCAGGTGCCAGGCTGGGCTCCAGCCACCCAGCTAGGGCTGGCAGAGGGCAATGAAGGGGGTTGCAGGCTGGGGAGAGGGGGGGCCTGGCTCGGAAAGGGCTTTTGCTGCTGGAGAGAAGGGCTCTCTTGTAACGTGCCAAGAGGCAGGGGAGGCTGAGAGCCGCCTTTGTTCGGAGGGGAGCAGACGGCGGCTGGGGGGGGGGCTGGAGCCACGCACCTCCCTGCCCGCACTCCTCCTCCCTCAAACCGAGCATCCCTGCTGGGGGCTCAGTGGGGGCCCTTGGTGGCCCCCCAGGGCTGAGTAGCCAGAGAGCATCCCCTGCAGGATCACTTTCCCCATGGATGTGCCAAGTAGCCCCCAGAAACCGAGTCACAACAGAGGGCAGCATGGAGGGGGGAAGCAGGCAAAGCCCAACCTGCTGGGGGGACCAGCCGTGCCCCTCCAGCCCCAGCCCACCCCCCCACTTGTCCCTGCCCCACGGTGGGTGGGCAAATCCTCACCTCCCAGAAACAACTGCGTGATGAGCAAAGAGCTCCCTGTAACGGGATTACTGGAGGCCACAGCCCTCCGAGCTGTCCGCTGCCCAGGAGCCCAGACAGAGTGAAAAGAGGCCATGGCCCTTCCATGGGTGCCCTCCCATGATGAGCAGCCCAGATGCCACGATGAAGGGCTCAAGGAAACACAACGCACCCCTTTCCCATGCTGCCCCAGCAGCACACAGCCCAGGACCAGTGGCTCGGTCCCGCTGGAGGCTCCTGGCTCAGCACCCTGTGTCCCCCCCATGCTCAGAGCAGCCCAAAATCTTCCCCAGGTCAGGAGAGACCCAAGGGCTCAGGGGACGAAGGTCTGATGGCCAGGGCAGGGAAATCCCCAGCCAGAAATCATGAAGGTGGTGACCCCAGCCTGCAGGTCCAGGGGGACCCCCAGGTCACCCCTTTCCAGCTCTGCCAGGGCACTCCCAGGGGACACGAGGCTGTCACCCATCACGGGGAGACGTGGCAGCCCCCCAGCGCTCTGCTGGGGGCTCGGGGGTCCCATACCACCAGGAGACACGGCTCCCAAGACCGTCCCTTCAACCGAGACTGGCGTAAACTAGAGAGATGAGTTGGCTAGTCCTCAGCTCGCTGCTGAAAGCACCCCAGCGAGCCAGCCCGGTCGGGGAGCCGCACAACGGCTGCCGGCATCGCTTCCCTGCAGCTGGGCTTGGCCCCCAGTCGGCTTCCCCCCCCCCTCCGCCACGCTCCCTCCCCGCCAGGCAGCAATCAGCCCTGCATTCAGAGGGCTGCTGGGGAAGATGATTAGGCAGCGAGTCAGACCACTTCGGGGACAAATGTGCAATCAGCCCCGGGGAGCACGCCTCGCTCCCCCCCCCCCCCGCCCCGGAAGGCCGGCACAGCCCCAGGGGATGCCCCGAAGTGGGGTGCGAGGGTGAGCAGCACCCTGTTTTGCTGGCTCTCCCTTATCCCCAAAAGCAAATCCCCCGGGATCCTCACCCACTCATCATCATCCTCCTCACCCACGAGCTCCCAGCTGGGACAGGAGGACCACGAAGAGGCACGTCCATCTACCCATCTTTGCCAACGAAAGGGCTGAGGATGGTCCTGGGAGGGGAGCAGCTGGAAATCCTCAGCTCCAGGCTGTTTCCCCCCCCATCAGACAGCAGCAGGACAGATTTCGGGGCCCCGAGAGCCTGGACCATGGGGCAGCTTGGGACTGATGCGTGCCCAAATCCCACTCGGCTGCAATAGCATCCCCAATAACAACCCAGGCAGCACGACAGCCACGCTTTGACCCACCAAATTCAGGGAGAACCCCCTCCGCTGCTGCCCAGGCCCTGATTCTTGCAGATTTTATCCCCCAAATAACAATGATCCGCACCCTTTCCTCCCCATCTCGGGCGCTGGTGTGTCGCTGCTGCTGCACGCTGACATTTCTTTCTCCGGATGCCACTTATTTATAGCATGCCTGACCTTTTCCCCAAGTTTACATCCTCCTTTCCTTCCCTTCCACCCACCCAGCACCAAAAACCACCCCCGCCTTTCTCCCAAGCCCAGCTTCATGCAGACATCCCCAAGGCCCAGCCGGGATGCGGTTCCCCAGCATCCCCAAGGATGGCATGGGAGGACAAAGCTGCGGGTGTCCGTCGGGCACGAGCCCCCTCCTTCCTTCTGCAAGGAACAGCTTCCAATTCAACCAGCTGCCTGGCTGCTCTTTGAAATCCAGATGGCCCCGTAATTCTTGCTGGGGAAGAGCAGAAAGGCCATTTCACCACAGCCCCCTGTGAAGGCAGAGCTGGGGAAAGCAGCTCTGTGTGGGTGGGATTTGCCAGCGAGTCGCAGGCAGGCTGGAAGGGCAAGGGAGAGCCGGCAAAGCTTCGGCACACGAGCGTTGCAGCCCAGCTTGGGGCTTTTTGGTGCCATTTCCCCAGGCTGAGGGGAAATTTTTCCCATTTTCCCCTATCACCAGCAAGGCCTGATGCCCTCCCGCATCGTTTGCTCTTCTTGCAGGCACCTTCCAGCACCCAGCGCCTGCCTGACTTGGGGAAATCATTTCCCAGTGCAGGAGATGCTGGTCCAGCAGGGAGATGGGGGGGGACCATGCTAGGAAAATGCCTTTCCTTGCCAAGCTTCAGGCAGCCAGCCCTTAGCAGCGTAAAACCCCCTGCTCCTGCTAGCCTGTGGGGCTTTGGGTGCTGAAGGACATCCCGGCTGCAGGGGAAGCAGGAGCTGGCCCCTTGCCCTCCCCGCCGTCATCTGTCCGTCCATCCCTCCCCAGGCGATGGGCTCCAGTGCCCCGACCTCATGGCAGCCAGCCCCACGCCGCCTCTGCTGCTCTAATTACTCTTCTCACACCCGGCGCTGGGCCCTCCGACCAAATTACGATCGATTCTTCGCTCCAGCCTGATCGATACCATTGACTGAGGCATCAGAAAGACAAATCCAGGCTCCCCGCCCCGGGAAGGCGGCGGCAGCCTCGGGGCAGGGGGATGCCTCCACGCGTGGTAAGATGCAGGATGCTCAGGGCTGCCTTTCGTTTGATGCTCTCCAGCCCTAGAGCCATACGGACAGGGCAAATTCCCTCCAGGACCTGAAGGCACCAGCTCACTTGTTCTCTGGCCGCTGGATAACAAGACAACTGG
Organism: Gorsachius goisagi; assembly: GCA_018403395.1. Taxonomy (NCBI): domain Eukaryota; kingdom Metazoa; phylum Chordata; class Aves; order Pelecaniformes; family Ardeidae; genus Gorsachius; species Gorsachius goisagi. The sequence goes on along the minus strand of BOSO01003993.1, from coordinate 3,059 downwards.
CCACAGGGACCAAGCTCCTGGACCACGCAGCCCCAGCCAGCCAGAAATCCCCAGCACCAAAGGATTTCCTCCCAAAGCCTCCTCCCCCTCTGCCTGGCTCTGGCTCCCATTCGTAAGGGAAAAAGAAATTTTCTCTAAACCTGCTGAATCAGCAAATCCAGCCCGTAACCAGGACTGCATCCCAGCCACCTGATATTAAACAGCAGTGATATTTAACAGCATGGGCAGCCGATGAACCAGCTAACTGGGGAAGGGGGAGAGTTCACACGGGCAGGGGTCTGCCCTGCGTGGGACAGGGAGCCTGTGGTCCTCCCCAGCCCCAGCACTTTTTTTTTTTTTTTTGCTGCCCTTCTCCATGCAAGGAACCAAACCCCAGCCTGGGGCTGTGCTCCCCAGTAGCTGCAGGCAAAGCTGCAACGGGGAATGATTGAATCAGAGCCCCAACAAGGGATCGCTGGCTAATACCCCCCCCCGGGCCAGCCTTACACAGATGGGAAACGTGGTGGGGGGGGCTGCCCCTGTGGCCCCCTCCTCCTGCGCCTCCCAGGAGCAGATAATAGACCCCGCATGAGGAAATTACAAGGAATTTGCAGCCATTCCATCTAATCCACAGGGGAGACATCTGAATCCTACGAGGAGCATTTGGCTTCTGGGTACAGAAGAGCTTAGAGACATGCAGAGGCATTAAACACACACATGGGGATTAAGCTGGGAACTGGGAAGGGAGAGCACAGCTGGAGACCATGGGTGGCCGCAGGAGAAGATGCTTGGGGCGACCCAAGGGCTGTGGGTAAACAAACTTGAGGCAATGTCTAGGTGTCCCCAGTGCCCTGATCCAGCCTTGGAGCCCAAGGCGTCGGGGACAGAGGTGGGAACCCACGGGATGCTGCAGGATGGGTGGGATTTGACCATGGTGTGCCAAAGTGGGGTGCCATGGGGTTTCGAGCTCCGACGCCCCAGCAGACATCGAGTGCTGCAGCCCATGCCCAAACTCACAGCCGGGTCGGAGCACAGAGCCTCAGGGTAGGGCAGAGCGAGCCCCGAGCATCCCCCATGGCCAGGTCCCTGCCAGTGGGGTCTTCCAAGGATAGACTTTGGCAGCGTCCCTCATCATTTGGGATTTATTCTGATCATCTCTAATCCTCTGCTTGATTGCTGAGACTCCCAATCTCATTAGCTGGGCTATGCAGGGTCCTTATGTATGTTGGGGGAGTGTTTAAAATTGATATTAATCCCATCTCGATAATCTGGCATTTATTGATTTTTATTTTTAACCTCTCGTTTTATTAAGACGAGCTGAGGCAGCTCCCTGGTCACGGGGGCAACCCCAGCCCCATGCCCCCAGCAAACCCTTGGAGGCGACGTGCAATACCTTGGTGACACCAAGTGCTCCCCAAAAGCTGGTGACACCCATGGAGGAGATGCCACCTCTGGCCTTTGCAGGCTGTGAGCATCACGCAAGCTGCGGAGGTACCCGGCGGCACAGACCCCCAGTTGCTTTCCTTTAAACCCACTATTCTAATTTTTCTTAATTATCCCAGAAAGAAGCAGCTTCCGCTCGGCGCGTTGGGGGACAGCCGCGCTCGCGATTGCCTGATGGAGGAAGGAGCCATCAGCACCCCGTCAAAACAGCTTCTCAAAAACGAGCTTTGACAAAATTGTCACAGGAGAGGCAGGGGGAGCGAGGGAGCCCGGCGCAATTGTACATCATTTTGACAGCTCGCATTAAGGCAACTTCAGGCACCTCTGGGACATTACCTCCCCGTTAAACAGAGCTCGCAGCACGCACGGCACCACTGGGCAGGATTTGGCCTCGCCGAGGCAAACCAGGGTGCTCCTCGGGGTGCCCAATGCACACCTTTGTGCATGGAAACGGAGGCCCCGTGCCTCAGTTTCCCCGAGCACAAAGTCCTCTCGGCTCCGAGGGCGAACGCAGCAGCCACAGCTGCTGAGGTTGCCGCAACCTGGATGCTGGGAGGGGGAATTCCTCCAGCCCCAAGCTCCCTCCCTCCTAACCCGCTTGCTCCCGCAACACGGGAACAGGCCACCACTTCGCTGTGGCTCAGAGTTAATGGCTGTTTACCCGCCTCCTCTCTAGACCCTTGGCAAAAAGCAAAATGCCAACAACTTCAGGAACAGCTCATGTTTAGCTTGGCAGGACGGCTATTGTTCCTATATTGCAAATGCATGTATCACACAGAAATGTTTTGAGTGAAAGCAAACTGTTCCCCCCCAAGTCCCACTACAGCAACAGCAAGCTCCATCTCACCGTCAAGATGGGCTTTTCAGGGTGAAGCCACCTCCAAAGGCTCCCCAAATCATGGGGTGGGAGAAAAGCTGCAGCATCCCAGCCTAGCCCCATAGAAAACCCACCCCTCCATCCCCATCGAGCTGCTCTGGGCACATTTGAGCCCGGAGCTGGTGAGGTTGTTTTTTTTTTTTTTTTTTTGCATGAGGGAGGAGAAATCTTGAGGGAGCAGAGCCAAAGTCAAGCGCCAGGATTGCACTGGCTCCATCAAGTGCCCCGAGAGCCTCGTGGGGAGAAAACCAGTGCAGAGCCGGTGGTCCAAGGGAGAGGTGTGGGGATGGGGAGGGCAGCTCGGTGGCTTTGCTATATTTTTAGCTCCTGGTTTTATTTAAGAGCTGGCGGTTTAATAAGGAAGTTGCTTTAATTGGAACTCCAGTCACTAAGGAAAACACAAGGAAGGGGAGTAAATATATAAAAATAGTCATGTTTCTAAAGGTTCTGTGGTACCTGTCTAATTAAATGGAGTGTTTTAATTACAAATCAAACTTAGTGCCATTTAAAAAAAAATAAAAAAAATCCCACAGGTATTTTCCTGGATTTGAAGAGCAGCTGACACCAACTTGGAAAAACAAGTTTGGACCCACTCATTTGCAATGGCACCAAAGCAGATTTGGGGAAACCCCGAATGGGCCACAAGCACAGCGGGAACCAGGAGAGATGATGTGGAAAAGCAGCTCCATGAAGAGAAGGAAGAGCTGAAGGGAGCTCATCAGGAGGTCACCATCCATCAGTCCAGGGGTGAAGGAAGGTG
>BOSO01003992.1:407-14893 GCA_018403395.1 Gorsachius goisagi | reverse complement strand
TGGGCTGGGCATCGGTCGGCGGGTGGTGAGCAATTGCATTGTGCATCATTCGTTTTGTATATTCTGTATATTCTGTTATCATTCTCATTATTACTATTATTATTATTTTCTCTTATTAAACTGTCTTTATCTCAGCCCTCGGCTCTAACCTTTTATTTTCTTCCTGATTCTCTCCCCCATCCCACTGAGGGAGGGGGGGGGAAGTGAGCGAGCGGCTGCGTGGTGCTTAGTTGCCAGCTGGGTTAAGCCACTACACCCAATTACATCTTGAATGAAACAGCTTTTTTGCAGGTTAATGGTGGTCAGCAATTAATGGTTACTCTCCATCTCTCCATTCCCTCCCCACCTATTTTTTTTTTTCTTGAAACCAACTGCCAAAAAACCTGTGTGCTCACCAGAAATAGATATAGATGAGAATACCTTGTTACTGCAATGTCAAGCATCTAGGAGGAAGGCCAAGACAGATGATATGAGACGCTTTTACATGAAGAGGATTATTCCGCCACTTTGCAAATACTTTGATACCAGAGAACAGCCATAAGTAAAATGCAAATTCATGACTGAAGATATTAATGTGAATTAGAATTTGTGTTGACACAAGCAAGAAAAAGGAGCCTTGTGTACTATGTGCACTGCATTAGATTTTTGTGGGTGATTTTCAGATTCATCTGCTGAAATTAATGATTTCAAGTGATAAATATACTAACGAAAGTGTTTTCTCCTTTGGGGACTTCCTGCAATCAGAGAAGAAGATACCAATTTGTCCAATTATGCACCTTACTCTAACATTGACTAATAGTGTAGCCTGTGTCAGAGGGAAGGTACTAAGGTTCTCAATCTGCTCCCTACCTGGAAGTGTCTGCAGCATGGATATCTGCATTTCACTTGATGGCAGCCTCACCAGACAAGCTAAACTGCATGGTCTTGTAGGCCTGATAACCATTTCCTACCTGATGGTGACCCCCTTGAAATAACAACATGGCACACAGAAGTAGAAACAGTAGGATTGACTTTGTGTACTAGAAAACCTTGTAAGAAAAATGTGGAAACCACAAGTAAATGTTATGTGATAACCAAGGAAACTTCATAACACTACACTGGAAAATCACTTGGCTGCCTCTTCCTAATACCCTTTTCTGCCTTTTGAAAGGGGCAATTTTGGTGCCACATTTTTGAAATTTAGACCATTTTAAAATGTAAGTTAAATCATTGCTCTGTCCCCTCTTTATCTAGTTGTCTTTAGGATCATTATTGTGAAACAAAATTCTCTCAACATTTCATACAGCACTTCATATCCTTGATTGATTTACTGGCATCTGTAATAGTTGCTGTAGTCTGTCTAGAGCAATATAGTCAGAGACCGGGTCTTCATGGAAGCTCTAAAAAGCATGCCAGCTGTCATAAGCACTTCTTAAACCTACAGTAATATAAGGAAAATCTTTACAAATCTGAATGAGCTGTCCAGGTTGTTTTGTTTCTTCTCCTTTTTTTTTTTTTTCTCATTTTGTACAAATACATCTTAATACTTGACGAGAGCTCGTGTAAGGGTATTGGTAACAGAACTAAATAAGCATTAAGATGGTCATTGTAGCTGCCAGAACATGCAAGAAGTCTAACAACTGGTTGACATGCACAATATATCAAAAATAGCGTAGAGAGAAATTGAGATGATCCTTATGATACATAATTTGCATGACTTATTTTTTTTTTCCCCCACACCATATTTGCCAGAAGATAGAAAATCCTAATAGTTTCTCCTATCACAAAAATCACAGGCAACCCTCTGGTGAAGTAAGTCTCTAAAATAGTTATAATTATTGGTAATTAAAATAATTTGCTAGCAATCTTCCTGTCAATTTCTATCAATCAGCAATTGATTACTTCCTAAAAAACCTGTTGTAGTTGCTTTATTTTTTCTTTTTGTGTACCATTCTGAAATAATTAGAAATTATAAATTAAAACAAAATGTCATAATAAATATTAAAATAAAACAATTTCAAAGATCAACAATATCATGTCACCCACTTGAATGGAAAAAATATTTCTTTAATAACAAACTCCCACCAGAAATCTGGAAATATCCTAATCTTAATTCTTACTCATTTCTGGCTGTCCAATATTAATTTCCATTTGTATTTGCCTCTGTGCTTGAATGCTGGTGCTGCATTTTAATAAATTCTAGCCCTTTTTTTATGCCTTTAAAAATGTATTTCTTATGCGCTAGCATCACAGTCTTCCTGTAAACATAATTTTTCAATGTAACTTTTTAGCTTCATTAATTTTACATGAATAAATCAAACCATAAAATCACTCTTTTTAATGATACCTCAAGACATGTAAGGTGAGATAAGTCTCAGAGCTAGTCACCTTAATGAGTTATCGTTTGCTAAGTAGAGTAATAAAAGGTAAGGTGACATTCCAAAGAAACCATAGACTGTTGATTTTAACCTCACTGATCTAAAGATTCATTGGAAACTCAATATTCTAAATTCAGTATGATCTATCATTTCTAGGATTTTGTAGTTCAGAATCTTCTATCAGTACTGATTTCTTTTTATGCTCTTGACATGTTGAGACTTGATCCTTGGCAATTTGCTGTTTATAAATGAAATGTTAATTTGCAAACGTTCTGTAGAAATCTGATCTGAAAGCACAATAAACAATCTCCAAGACAACTGCAAACCCACATTGCTTAAACTTTTAATTGACTTCTTCAAAATGGATTTTGATAAATTTTTAAAGGTGGTCAATGATCAGAATATTTGGGAAGGACTGCTTAAAGCTGCCATGGCAGATGCCACCTGTGGCAATTTGTGTTTAAATTGATGGGGGGGGGTTGTAGTGTTTAATGAAATAAAGAATAATGAGACAGACTACTGTCCTCTGATATTGCAGGGGTACTTGAGGAAACACATTTTGCTCTAACTTTGAATGCCCATATCAAAAAATGATCATCTAAATGCTAAGAACATTGCAATTGCCAGATTGCCATTATGTCTCTGACAGGAAAAGCAGGGTAAGAATGTGTGTATGTATATTCATTTATGGCTGTTTCTCAGCATATTCTCCAACATCAAGCAACCTGTCATCAAGAAATTCCTCAGTAAGAAGTGTTATTTTTTTATTTAATGGCTATGTAATGAAGATTTTACATAGGTCTATATGAATATGAAGACACGCAAGAAAGTGAAAAGTGGGATTTAAAAGCTTGCACTAATTTCTGTTTCTATAAATGCTTTGAAGCCGCAGCTGTATGCATCTAAATGTGAGACAACTTCTTTAATGGTCTAATTAATGATAGAGAGGAGTAGGGCAATTACAAAAATAGAATTCTAGTTTACACAGGGTCACAGTCCTTTTGCCAGGTTCTCTATCAAGGTTGTTCTTTTTCCTCTTTTTAAATGAAGCAGAATCAATCCTCAACCCAAGAGATTATACTGAGGCAGGTGTTTGCAGATTTATACCACCTGTCTCCATAATTTCTCTGAAGCAACCTCTTCGTGTGTACCACCTAAGGAGCTGTTTCAAAATGCTTCAACTCATATATTTCTATTTGCCCTAATGGAATACAAAGCCTTTTACAAATTACATCACTTTCTTTGCAACTGAAATACAGCTGTCTCTGGAGATGTAAAACATTTTTTTTGGCAGTAGGGAGCAGAACTTGGACAAAAAGTAAGGACTGTGTTCAATCTACAACAAGACCAGTAGAATACACACTAGGATATAACTTTGGCCAGGGCATTTGGAGTAACATACTACTAATATGAAAAATGCTTTGAATTTTTCTGGGACCAGGTGGATAGTAGCACATGTTCACAAGTACTTTCCAGATATACTGCAGTAGAAAAGACAAACATGCTTTCTTGTCAGTCGGTTTTTAATGCAACAGAAGATATTAAAGTCATGATTGGATCACTTTTTCTGGCTTGATTAAAATTCTAACAAGAGATGAAGTTCGATTTGGTTTTCTTTTTATATATATATATAGATATACTTTAAGTATGCAACCTAGAATTGATAAAGACAAGTTTATATATGTGTGAAATAAATTTTTATTATTCTCACTTTTGGTTGACATAAGGATTTAGTGAAAATCATTCAGAACTCTTGATCCCAGTAAAAAAATGTGGAGCCTAAACCAGAATGGTGGGCTACTTGGTTGAAAACCAACTAGCATACTAGTTTGTGATACTAGCTTCTTTCATTTTTTTTACATTTCTACCTGTTGAGACCAAAGTAAGAAAAAATCAAAAATCAACATTTTTGGCAGAACAGAAAGCTGCACATCTGATGTCTCCTATTGCATAACTTTCTGTTGACAGGTGGGATTTCTTTTTTAGGTAGACCTAGGCTTCCAGCCATTTTTCCATTGAATTTTGTTTGCATTTGGGTACTCACTCTGCATCTGTCATCACAGTTTCCTACTCATGCCTCACTTCTGCAGGCAGGTAGCAGAAGCACTACACAGCTTTTCCTACCACTGTTTTTCCATGGTGTAAACTCAAGGAGGAAATGAATAGATCAGTTATTATAGAACAGATCCATTTGCAGCGGACTAGAGAACCACCATTTTTCTTGTCCCTGTCAGAGAAAGAAAGCTTTTTAAGGGGGGTATGATGGCAAATCTGACTCTGGGGTTCGGTTCCTGTGTAGGTATGGAGAACAGTGTCCAAAAACCACAGCCATACCAATTTTTACCACTTGAGTTCCCCTGAATATTGTTCTGTTAGCCATCATTAAGTTTCTAAGAAGTTAAGTTTGAAGGAAAACTTAAACAGATATTGAAAAATAAGAACTTTATGCATAAAAAACTTGAGAATCAATTTACATATACAGTCCCACTGAGCAATGTGTCGTTACTGAATTCTCATAAAGATACATGCTGAGCTATTTACAGGATAAACCAAAGTAATTAGCTATATCTGTTGTAATTAGGAGTCAGTCAGTATGTCATCTGAGATAATTATGTTGCAATACAGATAATTTTCTTGAATAGCAGATACTGCATGGAATTATTTGTCTACTACTATAATGATACTTCTCCAGATAAAAATTTCAGTGATGACTAGAAAACTAAGATATTGCAATGACTGAAAAAAACTGTAACAAATAGTGTTAATTTCAACATTGTTTCTATTATTCATATGCTTGTAATCATTCTACCTTTTTTTTTTAAATGTTTTTCATGGTTTTGTTACGGAAAAATAGTCTCAGTGTTTAAAAAAGAATCAAAATTCATCTCCTGGTAGAACTTCACTGAAGTCAGCAGAGGTGTTGCAAGCTTGCCTATTTTGAAATATCTTCTTCCAGGTATGTAATTCTAGATATATGTTGTTTATTGTAGTACTAGGAGAAATTATTAAGGAAATGTCTATTGGAAAATGCAAATTGTTTACATAGCAGTAAACACATAAAAGCATTAATGGAATCTTATTGGAGGACTTAATTCAGTTTCTGCATGTATTTGATCTAATCTGACTTGATTAGATCTCTCTTCCACTAAAACATTTATTTGAATGAAAATTACCTAAATGACTGTCAAAACCACAAGCCTTTTGTTTCAAAATGTCTGGGTTTGCACTCAAGCCCAGTACTAGGATTGGGATTGGGACAGAGACAAGCGCTTGAACTGCAGTGGGAGTGGGGCTAGAAAGGAGCTGCATGAGGACAACGTGGGCTGGAAAAAAGATCATTCCCTGAGTTATTTCTCATCTGTAGGGCCCCTTGTGGTCTTTGACTTCAGCTCAGCCTACTAACAGAGTTTATGTAGAAATAGTTCTGCTTTTAGTTCTTTGGTCTGTCATGACTCTGGCTGATTATGACAGTTTAATTTGGAATGTGGTTTATTTTCATGGAGGTTCTCCCTGGCTACTCTGACTTAAGAGTTCCTGGTTTCAAAGCCGAAGACCCCTGTTTTTCTGCCAACACTCAATGCCTTAAATTATACACCTCTGGGTCAGTTTCCAGCTGGTGAAGACAGACACCCGTGGTAGACTTAAAAATAAAACAACTGTTGCAGCAATTGAGTGCCTCAGACAAGCTGAATTAGAAGCCAATGTCTATGGCAAAAATGAGGCACTTTCACAGGGTAAAAGAGGAAGATTAAGCTCTTGCCTAGAAGCTGCCTAGGTCTACTGTTCATACACAGTGAGTCCATGAAGCACCAAGCTAAAAATCAAGTATCACTGTGCACTCCTGGATGTTGGGTGATGAGGTTTACAACCAGGTGCTTAGCAAAGGAGGAGGAAGCATTTGGTACCTCTTGTTTCAATACTCAAGCAATAGCCAGTGTACGGTGACACGTAATGAGAGACACTGGTTCTGAACTGGCCTCCAATTAGGAAAGTGTAAGTCTTCATCCCAGCTCCCATATCCTAATTAGATAGTGTAACTGTCAGGCTGTGACAGGGCGCAAACAAGCAAGAATGCAAAAGCCAAAAGGCTAGAAGGAGCCAGACAAGAAGATGTATATCTCTACCTTTTGGGCAGGGCTTTGAACAGGAAAGATGGACTTTTTTTCTGACTCAATTTGTCTCTATGTATTTTCATCCAGTTTCAGTATAATTTTAAATATTCTTCCCCTATAGCTTGGATATTGTGGCACTTCGCTATGATAAGAGAAGTTTGGATCCAAAGCCATTCAAGTTTTGGGTACTGAAGACTTCTCCATTAGGCTATTGTGAAAAAAGTGAGAAAGCTGCATTTTGTTAGTCATGGTTGAGGAAAAAAAAAATTATACTGTGCTTCTTATGGGGAATTAGTATTTAGGTGTGTTTCTGCACAAGATTGTATTGCCACAAAGCTTAGAACCAGAGTAGGCTGCTGCTGAATATACCTAAACCCTACAACGTGCCCTCAGAGTATGGTGCTGCCAGGGATATGGAGCTGGTTTTCGGGAAAGAGGAACTTGTTAACTATTAAAGGTCAAAAGCTGACCTAGGAAATGGGTGCTACACAAAGTATGCCAGCATTAGCATTTCTGTAATAACAGCTGATGATCGACATTTGATGTCCATTGCCAGGCTGGAGGATTAAGACCAACCATGGCACAGCTTTGAGAGTAGCATTATAGGAAGGCTATGTAAAGGAAGGATAGGTTGAGTTTTTCTGAAGTTATTATGTTATTTTAGTTAAATATACTCACTTTGTCTGCATCTTCAATAGTAATACCAACCATATAATATGATTTTTGGTAAGGGCATTAATGGATAAGTCAAACTTGAAAAATTCTATGCAACTAAACCAAGTTCTAATTAACAATATTTATGTTAGTAGTGACTGATGAACACAGCTAGGAGTAGAGCATTAATAAGAATGCTAAGTATCTAATATAAAGGTAATCCTGCCTCTAAGTGGAAGTCTTTTTATAGGAGGAAAAAGCTTTAAAAAAATCTCTTCTATTAACAAAAAGGCATGTAAAGTGGGTAATTTCTTCTGTGTCTTCTAGAATGGGATTTTTGCAATGTGATATTAATGTTCACAAAGGCATATATCCCACAGGCCTGCTTCTAGCTCTTAAACATGTTGTTGTAAAAGCATGGGGAAACCAAATTATGTTCAAAGACTACAGCAGGTTATAAGTCACATAGTATCCTTACTATACTGTTTAGCTAATTGACTTTATGAATAAGCTGTTATCAGTTTGCTCTAAAAAAAAGCTGATAACACTATTGTGGGAAAAAAAAAGAAACGGGAAGCTTGTATGGAGCTCATTGGCAGGCATGACAGACGGTTCCATTATTCAGCTATATCCTGTCACCCTGACAAGAATGTTCTTTATATTAGCCTTGAATTTTCCTCTATGCATCCAGTGAGAAAGTCCAGTAAAATCACAGCCTATTGGAGACTGGAGTAACCTTTATCACATCATCTGTTCTTAAATGGGCTTTGAGGATTTTACCAATGACCTTGTCTGGATTTCTTTTGGCTCAATTTGTGACAAATTAAATTCATACTTCTTCAGGATTTTCACTAAGAACCATACCACATACTGTTACTGTTTTCTTTCCATTACCTTTGAATGTGGTGCTTGATACTGATTAATTGCCTCTCCTTTCTGTTTGCCGGGTGCATTTGCCAGGTCTCATCTCTGATAACAGATGCCACTATGTGTCTTTTTATTTTTTTTTTTGTTACTGAATTAACTGTTTGTGCTTTAAAACCTTCATAGCCTAGATGCTGACTCAGAATTTAACTGAGCCTGTGCTGTGCATGTGACTAAGGGGCTGGGGAATACGGCCATAAAGGCTCATTAAGGTCAATTGCTCTGCAATTCACCACTTCTTATCCCACAGCAAGGGATTAATTTACCGAGACACAGATAAAAGTGTCGTCTTGATACAGGCAGTGTAAGGGTCAAACTTATAAAATATGGTGAAATCGTAGCTGCATTGGCATAATTCCAGTCCTCATATGTTCACACCACAAACATTTACAGTGCATGCTTGCTATTTTTGCTTCCACCTGCTTCCTTCAGTGTTATGCTCAGAGCTAGAAAGTGGGTCTAAAATTTATTCCTGTCAACTTCTAGTATTTCTTGAAAAAGGAAATCATATTAATCCAAAATATTTATAAAATATTTACTATTTATTTTTACTTACTGCTTATTACTCTGAATCTACAGAATATACATAAAAATAAATATGAATCTTCAAAAACATTATCAAAAGGCCAAGATCCCTTTTTTTACATTTCCCTTCTTGTTAGCACTCAAACATGAACTTGATAATAATGTATCTTTGTTAAAAAAAAGTTCTGTGGTTACAGATTGCAATGGACACACAGGGAAACAACCTGTATTTTACAACAACTATCTGTTGCATGTCATGATGGGGTTTTCTCCTATATTTTCTCCTTTTCTTTGTTTCAATGAATGTAATGCACCTTGTGATTGGACACAGTCACTGTAAAAGATATGGGGTTTTTTTTTCTCCTTGTGTGATTTAATTTACAATAGCACTGGGACCAAATTTTCTATTAATTTATGACTCTTGATCTGTTGGCCTTGGTGATGTTATTAATTGACAAAAGTTTTTTCAGGTGTCTAGTTTTGTGACTTTAACAGACTGGTACTTGGTAAACATGCTTTTCACTTTCCTTTTGTGATGATGTTGGGTAGTTTAAAAAGAAAAGTACTGATTCAAAAAAAAATTATATTTCATACATTATCTAGCCTGAAAAGTGATATTGAAATATGGAATTAGAAATACCCTATTTATTCTTTTAACAACTTCTAGGCAAATCTACCCCACTTACAGAGAAATAAGTTTCAGTTAATATTCGTAAAGATGATGCCTGGAAATTGGGCTGGAATCTGAAAGCCATCATTCAGCCTTCCAGGCTCAGGAACCAAAGAGATTTCGCCATGGGAGCTAAAATAGCATCTCAGTACTTTGATATCCACCTCTCCAAATATCTGTAAGACTTGTATGTCTAATTCTTTTAGCCTGTTTGGAGACCCTCAGGCTCTAATAATTATATTAATGAATTGGGAACTAAAATAATTTTCTCCCAGAGATGCATTGTCTATTCAGTGCTAATAGAAATAACATTTCATATCTTCAGTCAAATCAGCAGGGGCATGATAAAAAACATTACGAAGATGCCATTTGATGAATAAGAAGCTGAGATTTTTTTAATAGGTCCCTGTCACTGGAATTATTCATTGAAAATAATGCTAGAGGTGGCTCTGTGATATTTTAAAAGGGGTAGATGAGGTACTTAGAGACATGGTTTAATAGTGGACAGGTATGGTTGGACTCAATATTCTTAAAGGTCTTTACCAACCAAATGATTCCATTATTCTTTCCAACCATATGTGGCTTTCTATAAACATAATAAACTCTTTAAACCATATAGATGCTTTGGGAACTGTCAGATACAGGAAGAAGACAATGGAGAGGAAGGAGGTGATTGTATCCTGTTGCACATGTTGGAAATGCCAGCTTTTATGCAAATCATGGAAATATAGGAAGAGGTTGTCCTATTGCAGCAATCTCTTATGACCTTATCTAAATTTTACAGTTAAATTTGTTGAAAACATGTCAAAAGGTAAATACCAAAAATTACTATTTTAGCCAAACCACTACAAAGATTCAGAAAAATAAAACATTTGGAATTGTCACGGGGATGTGTTATTCAAAGTATAAGCAGATGCCTTTTGCCTTATTTTCTTTTATGGGCCTAAGTTTAATAACATGTACCATGATGGAGTGCTAGACTGGGAGTGCCACATGGCTCTGTCAGGAGGGGACTTGGCATTTTTTGGCTTCTAAAGAGAGTTACGATGCTTGTTACTTGAATGGATGCCCTGTGAGGCATAGTTAAGCTATTTCTTAACACAGTTGAGTCATACAGTTTAGGACTGAACTTTTAGAGGTCCAGTTTGGTTTTTTTTCTGAAAAGTTGAAGATTTCCAGCAAGCCCAAAAAGAATATTTTCCTGCTCTAGAAGGAGTGGCATCATTTTTCATCAAAAGTGGAAGTACCTGCTATCTCATTAGGACCTGGGTATCTCTGGAAGCCATGCAAATATATTCCTCATCTATATATCCCCAAACAACAGGGGACTTTTCAGCTATTTTTTTTTGAGAGTCTGAAACGAAAGTCTGGGCACCAAAATTTACATTTGATTTACACAAGTCAGGATTACATCTGTCTCAGACCTTGGCTAGTTGTCAGCAGGGTAACTTACTTGAGGTCTGACAGGGTGAGATTTGAATTAGCTGAACTTTTGAATCTTCTTGATATTTGTCTATTGCTGTTTGTCATTCCTGCAGAGCTCTGATATCCCCCCAGGAATGTCAAAATCCAGTGGACCTTAGACAAAGGAGACAGTCATGAATCCACATATGACATTTTTCTCAGCATGTTTTTCTAAAGTTCTGAAGAAAAAAATTATGACCCAACAGTTTCTGACAAAAGAGAATGGAAAACATACTTTGTTTTTTTAAATAAATATATTTTTTAAAGAAAAGGCGTGGAAAATTCTTCTCTCTAACAGAATGTATAAAAATTACAAGAATAAGAAAGTTGAGGCTGCTTTGGAACTGAAGAAAATAAGGAGGTCCAAGGAAGGAGAAACATACAGACACCAAGGGAAAAGAATGAAGAAACAAAATCTACATCACATTTTGAAGTACTTACATTCGTAAGAGGCATTTCCCAGCTATTCTGCAAGTTATATGATTGAGAAACTTGAATCTTGAGTGCTGATCAGTGAAGTAGCATGTTCAGTATCAGGCAACAGTCCTAAGTGAAATGGACCGGCATGAATAATGACCACATAAAACCCATTAATATATTAATTATGATAGTGCCTCAGACTGTGAAACTTTGCATACAGTTAATTATCACCATGTTAATGAGTGGTGTAGTGATAAATACAGAGTGGGTAAGTTCATTTGTTCAGTGCATTTGAAGAGTTAGGTATTCACTATAGTGTTAAAATTAGAAGTGAATAACCTCCATTTTCCCACGAGTTCCTCTCATCCACACTATTAATATTAGTGACTGCACTGCACTGTGGATGCAAATAATTACATGCTGTTCGTTAACAGACATTAGCTGTGTGTCTGTTCCATTTTGTGTTAAGGTGTCTGAGGGTAGTGCCACTATTGTCTATCATTTCTGTACACAGGAATCTTTACAGTTTCTTGGCCTCCTTCAGTCTTTGATGCTTACAAACATCCATCAGACATAGGAAAAATAGCAACCTGAATCTAGAAATGCCACCTTTTCAACAGTCATGGGCCTGCTGCTTTAATTAATGTTTTCAGTACCCAGGAGCCAGTTTACAAAAACAGCTTCAGCAGATTTTAGGCAGTGGAGCCTCAGTAATGAGAAGGTAAAGCACAGTGGCATCTGAATTTCATGGCAACCCAAAAATAAACTTGGCTTCATATTTATCCACTGAGTTTTAAACACCGTGCTTGGAATTTAGCAAGACTGTGTGTACAAGGCCAGGCCAAGGATAATCTGCCTCCATTTTGGGGGATAAAAGTTGGGAGAGAGACAAAGGTGAGAGCCCCACTGGGAGTGGGCACCTGGGCTGTCAGAAAGGAAGGGATACACTGCAAAAACATCTGTCCCTTGAAAACATCATTTTGGGACAGGGCTGGGGGGGCTGGGCTAAGGCTCTGTCCACATCCAGGGTAAGTGCTAGGGCCAGGCAGCCCCTCATCAGCTCCACTGCAAGCACAGCTATCCCTGAGCCTATCGCTCGGCCCTTGCCCAGGTTCCCTGCTCCATCCAGTCTCATTATTTTCTCAAATTATTTAGTTCGCACACTTTTTACCCTGTTTCATATCCACTCTCTTGTATGTGCATACTAGAGACTTTTTTGTGTTTGGATGCCAAAATGAATACACAGATGAACATGTTGCATAAGTTTCTCCTCAGACAGGACTTTTCCAGCCTGTCAGCTGCTTTCTCTTTTACTTTTTTTTTTACTATATATTTTATAAACTCTTATACCACTTCCACATTGGCTTACATATCAATATTCAGCTCTGGGGAGCCTTCTGCTGAACTTTTTATGAATAACTCTAACTCAGCTGTTGCATCTACCTTATATATAACTTTGGTTTGCTTCTTGTTAGATGGCAGGCTCCAACCCTTTGTGTATTTTGTCGCTTAATTTTGTCTCACATTTGAGACATTCTGATAGTCTTTAAAACAGCAATAGTCTGTGCGATGGCCTTTCCTCCTTCCCAGAATGACTTATTGCAAGGTAGGTTTTGTTTTAATTTTCTTACGGTCTTTTAAATGATTGTACAATGGGTTATCTGTTACTGTTGACAGGTCATTTACTTTCACAGATTTGAGCGTATGGCATATAAAACCAAACAACACATTTTGTTTGTTTTTCTTACTGCCTGACATTCCCCATGCAGCTTGAATATGCTCACCTGGATGATGATGCTTAAACCTGTTCTTGACAGCAACTGAAGTATTATATATAGGATTTGCAAGGACTTTATGAGTAATATTTCGCAGTTGCTGTAAGTATAAGGAAAAAGGAAATCTAGGAATGGCAGGGGCTAGTGAGGACAAATTATTTTGTTTAAATGGCCTGAGCTTAATATGAACTAAAAGTAGCAGGAGGAAAATCCTATGCATTACATAGGATAGTTTCATCCAACTGAGCTGGCAACTGTGAAAGAAAGAAATCAACAGCACCACTTAAATATTCTCAGCTGAAGTCTCTTTTGTTTCTCAAATTTAAGAAGTTTGATACATCTTCAGCTTCAAAGAAGC
The DNA here is from genome assembly GCA_018403395.1 of Gorsachius goisagi. Classification (NCBI taxonomy): domain Eukaryota; kingdom Metazoa; phylum Chordata; class Aves; order Pelecaniformes; family Ardeidae; genus Gorsachius; species Gorsachius goisagi. Next base: position 1,634 of record BOSO01003992.1, on the reverse strand, counting down.
AGAGAAAAATAGAGCAAGGAGCACTGAAACTGACCTTGGTTTTGTCAGGTTTGCTGGACAACATCATCTGCTCCATATCCCACTCGAACCACCTTCGGCCCAGCTGTACTCTGTTTAATTGTTTAGGAACAGGTTTTAGCATTATGTGAAAAGGGGCACATAACTATTTCCTCCAGGGTCTTTGGCAGTTACAGGACAAAAACATGTGGTTGATTGCCTAAAATCAAGGATGGTGTGGCCTCGATATTAATGCAGTATTAATGAAATGAGCAGTTCATACCCGCTGAGAAATGGATTTGCAGCTTCACATCTTATATCTTTTTTATATATAATTTGAAGTATATATATAAATATAAATCCTATAGTGTCTTTCATATATCATATAAGTATATATGATACTTTTTTTTAAAAATGGCTTCTCACATTGAGATGGGAGAGCATAATGCTTAGCAAGCAATTATCTTTTTCTAATGGCATCTCTCCAGCACTGTGCTCAGTTTGCCATGTTCAGTCCTCTTACAGTCATCTGAATGAATAAAACATACCCTGCTTTGGAGGACAACGTTACTGGATGAGTCTTATGACTGAACTAGCTTGAATATGTTGGTAACGGTCACAGTCAATCATTCCTGTTTCTATAATTGGTAGCATGGTGGAAGTCTAATGAAAGATGAAGAGTTAGTGAAAGACTTGAGAAAGGAAGACAGACTGAGGAAAAAAAGTTCATGCATGCTCTGAACACATACACGTACACATACACATCTCTTTTTGAGATGCACATACAAGGACATTAATGGAGACTATTTAGAAGAATGAACTGTAGAACCAAATAGACAAGGAATAAACTTTTTCTACAAATCACTGCAGTAACAGAGTTCGCCTGTCAGGACAGGAGAGATATTATATGTATTTGTGATAAGAAATGGATATTTTTCTGAATGTTTCAGGGCAGACTTCACAGTATTCAAAAGTCCAAATACTGATCTAAATTATTTGTATTCCTAGCACTGCAAATGTGATATGAAATTACATCAGGGCCAAGTATAGGTATGCTGTATTTTACCACATGGTTTTAAGGCTCGATGCAGATGACTCTAATCAAACATTATACTTTTCTGACTATTTTCACTTCCAATTCACAATCACTGAGTGTTGCCTTTGTTGGCGTGGCGACCTGGTTCAGGAACAGCACGGCGACCAATCCCAGGCTGCTCGGGCCATCAGCTC
>BOSO01003991.1:0-52406 GCA_018403395.1 Gorsachius goisagi | reverse complement strand
AGGACAAGGGGGAATGGTTTTAAACTAAAACAGGGTAGGTTTAGACTAGATATAAGGAAGAAATTCTTTACAATGAGGGTGGTAAAACACTGGAACAGGTTGCCCAGAGAGGTAGTGGAGGCCCCATCCCTGGAAACATTCAAGGCCAGGTTGGACGGGGCTCTGAGCAACCTGATCTAGTTAGTGGTGTCCCTGCTCACTGCAGGGGGGTTGGACTAGATGACCTCTAGGGGTCCCTTCCAACCCGAAACCTTCTATGATTCTATGAATGTCTGACACAGTCAGACAGTGTGTGCTGTTATTTCCTTGTAACTATAGACTTCTACTAGACTGATCCTATCTAACATGATCATGTTGCCTTGCACTGGCTATAAAAAGTGTATATGTATAAAAAGGTGTGTATATATATATATGTGGATTATTTACAGATTAAATAATAAGGGATTAAAAGTAATATAAATGTTCTTGTCAGAAGCTTGCAGAAATAATTTTTATGCAAATGTTCGGGGTGTTTTTTAATATCTCTAAAAAAAATTAGTGGATGAAATTAAATAGATCAAAATGGATATTTTTATTTTTATGCATTACAGGCAGCCAATCCTTTTTTCAAATTGCTGACCATGCTAATGGAATTTGCTGGTGGACCTCCAGGAATGCCACCCTTTGCTTCTTACATTCTTCAGAGGATATGGGAGGTACAACATGTAAAAGAAAACAGAAGCTAAACTGTCTTTCTGTTATTCATTCTTCCATGCCTATGAAAGGGGTTTATATTTAATCGCATCCTTGCTGCATCAGTTCATGATTTTTTCTTGAATGACCATTTCTCTTCCCAATAAACAGCAACAGCTAATAGACATTTAAAAGTTCTGCTCTTAACTTCTAGCATTTCTTTAACAGCATTCTGGTTAACTGGTATTTCAGTTAAACTTTAAATTTTAGTTTAATGAGAAATTAATGTATTCATAATAAGGGTCTAGAATGCTGCTTCTAGGCAAATTCCAGTTATTTTTCCCAGTTACCCTTTTGCAAGGACATGCTTCAAGGCCCATGGTTTGTTGGGGGGGGTTGTCCATTATGTACTAGTTCTTTGAATATTTGACCTTTTTTTGTTCTCTGTAAAATGCTCATAATCATTTTTAACCCATAAAATAGTGCTAAATTGAATCTAGTGGATAATTGCCGTGGTGCAGGATGATTCTTGCTTGCGTTTCTAAAGCGCTAAAGAGACTTTTTAACCACCTTGGCACAGGGGTGAGTTCCTTAATCTGAGCAATAGATTAGGAATTAAAGCTTTCACTTCAACTAACTGCTCTTTGGGTTACCAGTACAACTTACTGCTTTATGACAAAGACTGCTGAGGACAAGCCATTGAATGTCCATTCTCTTTAATACTCTTTCAAAAGTGGGGCTGGGGTTTGTGCAGAATTGAGACTTCTGGTAAAACACAAACCTGTCTTACCCACCGAAGCACTGTGGGATAGAACATGGATTGCTGTTCAAATGTATTTTACTCCTGGTTAGGAGCAGTTATAGGATAGGAACAACTAGGCAATCCGAGAAGGCATGTACCGAGTGTTTGTTAGGTGTCTGATCTGAATATGAATTAGCTGTTACTGCTGTACTTCGGGTAAAGAGAGCTCAACACTGGATCTCAAGGTCAAGAATTACATCTAGCGGCTTTCTGTATATATACAGGGAAAGGGTAGGGTATGAACTTCTCTCAGCAACAAGGAAACCTTTCCAAGAGAGCTTTTGATAATATACAAGTTGAGGCATGAAGTACACATGCTTCATGCTTCAGTCAGTAGCCACAAAGTTTGTGTGTAATTTGTTAAGCAATCCTGTTTTTTATTTCCCTCCCTGTTGTCAGTACACAAACTGAACCTACAGAGGAAGCAAGTTGATGACAGGTTTCTGTTGGAAAGCAAAGCTTTTAGCAGTGGAAGTCATCAGTTTGGTCTCTGGTGTTGCCAGCATGGTTATCCTTACCTTGTTGACACAGGTCTAGGGATAGAACTTGTGTAGGCAGGGATGAAAGGCCCAGTGGTTCATGCACAGACAGACACTTTTAGGGTGTAGAACCTACTTCTGCAGCCACTACAGTTTCTAGAAGTCGTTAAAAAGTCATTGAGCGATGAAGACAGTGAGCAATGATAGTTTCTTTCTTGGAGATACCCTCCAGCTATTACAAAGGAAACTTGACAGATCAATTTGTCATTTCTAAAAAAAGGGAGGAGATTGTTCTTAATGCATTTATTTTTAACTGGAGATTAAAATTTTATAAGCAGAGTTTTGGTCATGTCAGCTGCTCATGTTCTTCACGTGGATTGGAGTAGTTGGGAACAGCTTCAGCAGTTGAAATTGCATATTCATAAAAAACATAATAGTCACCATCAGCATGAAGCTATATGAACATACTTGCATACCACTGATATTCTTTTGGTATAACTTGTATAAAAGTACGGATTCACAGTTAAGGTTCTGTGTTAGCTATTTAAAATAAAAAGATTTGTTTACAAAGACAAGATTGTTCAGTTTCCTAAGTCTTCAGCATTTAAACTCTTACGTATCTCAAACTATGCAGAAAGGATACATAGAGTAACTTCCTGGGCTTAGATTGAACTTTCAAAGTCTCTGAACAAGATTCAGAAGCACAAACCAGTGAAATTTTAATAAGGGGTTTCTTTGTCTGCCAGAGCACCTCAGTCTTGTAGGTGCTTTGATAGCCCTATGTGATTTTGAAAAAATATTTTGGAAGTCTTAATAGTTATTTTTAGGTTGGTTTTTTTGTTAATACAATCAGTACATAGTATCAAGGTTAATGTGTTCTTTTTTGATTTTTTTTTTTTTTTTTTTTTTTTTTTTTAACCACTCTTCTTTCAGGTCATTGAATACAACCCATCTCAGTGCCTGGATTGGCTGGCTGTGCAAACACCTCGAAACAAACTAGCTCACAGCTGGGTGCTGCAAAATATGGAAAATTGGGTTGAACGTTTTCTTCTGGCACACAACTACCCTAGAGTGAGAACTTGTAAGTTAATTTCAATTGAAGAAAATTATTCTTCTGTTGTAGCAAGTTACTATGCACGTGGTATTCCTGTCACAAACAAAATCTATGCTTTTGTACTTGCTTTTCTTCCTTTTCCAATTGTTTTAAGATTGCTGTATTTTAAAATACCAACGCAACCATGGTGCCTCATCAAGACGTGCTGACTGGTTTTGATGAAAACCGTGCCTTGACTTTGTAACTTGAATGATACATTAGTAGGTTCCTTTATCTTATGTGGTTAATCTACAAGATCCAGGAAAAAAAACTCAAAGTAGAAAAAGAAATAATCCAAGAGGTTCTCCATATAGCTTCTGTCATGTGGTTGCACTGTAGGTAGGAGTGGTACGCGTTCGTCTTTCACCTGTCAGAGAGTAATCTTTAGTTGACTCCTTTGAACTCGTGGATCAAGGAGAAGCAGCCTGTGCTTCTCCCCAGCTCCAGGGTGTCCTGGCTCTCTAGTTTGTGCTGCCAGGAATGGCACTACCAGGCTATTGCCAAGATCATGCTTTCAGCCTTCCCTGTGTCTAAATATTTATGTAAAGGAGATTCCACAGTAACAGGTCATGCTGAACTTTAATACATTTTCTGTGGTTGTGGGAGATGTGGAAACTGGAGGTACAGCTTTGCAACAGGCTCCAGTTGTAAAAATCTTTAAAGAGGTAATGATGTCATGATCAAGCAGTACGCAGTGTAGTCATAGAAAACATCTGGGTTTGTATTTCTGTAATGGGATGCATTGTGTTACAACAGTTACAATCAAGCAGCAGACAGGAATATAGGGTGAAGAGGCCTGAAAGCAAATCTCAACACTTTTAACATGCTGGTCTTATCCACCCTGATTTTTTTTTCATCTCCAGTATGAATATAGGAATACCAGATTCTGTGAAATGCTTTGAAATCTGTAAATGGAACTCACAACCTAGTTTCACTTCTGATTAAATGACTGTTAAGTGTGACTGTCATTTTTCAAAGGTGTAACAGATCTGTTTTTATTTGAAGCTGCAGCCTATCTCTTGGTGTCGCTTATTCCAAGCAATTCCTTCCGTCAGATGTTCCGATCCACTCGCTCTTTGCACATCCCTACACGCGATCTGCCTCTCAGCCCAGATACTACAGTCGTTCTTCATCAAGTCTACAATGTGCTTCTTGGCCTTCTTTCAAGAGCTAAGCTGTATGTTGATGCTGCTGTTCATGGCACTACAAAACTTGTGCCCTACTTCAGTTTCATGACATACTGTTTGATCTCAAAAACTGAGAAACTCATGTTTTCTACTTACTTCATGGACTTATGGAACCTTTTCCAGCCTAAACTTTCTGAGCCGGCTATAGCCACCAACCACAACAAACAGGCTTTGCTGTCTTTTTGGTATAACGTGTGTGTCGACTGTCCGGAGAACGTACGCCTTATTGTACAGAACCCCGTGGTGACAAAGAACATTGCCTTCAATTACATCCTCGCGGACCATGACGATCAGGATGTGGTGCTCTTTAACCGTGGGATGCTGCCTGCCTACTATGGCATCCTGCGCCTCTGCTGTGAGCAGTCCCCGGCGTTCACGAGACAGTTGGCTTCTCACCAGAATATCCAGTGGGCCTTTAAGAATCTCACACCCCATGCCAGTCAGTACCCAGGAGTAAGTAGACCGATAGCAAAAAATAGCATTTCCTTGTTAGTGTTTCCTCTCTTACTGAATGTCCCTTCTAATGAACAAGACGAAAAGACTTACTTCAAGTATCCAGTGGTGAAAGTATTAAATTTTGATTTCCTGATAGAAGTAATGAATAATGTGGTTAGATCTGATTACTGTACTTTGGGGCGGGATTGTTTTGGTATTTTGGATTTTCTTCCTTGCTGTGTAGTGCTTGGAGAGCAGCTGCTTTATTCTGGAAGCAGACACTGGTGTTTCCACTGTTCTTCACTATTCTGTTTGCCAGCCTGGTCATAAGAAGCAGGGGATAACCTTTAAGAGCGGTCTCGGGAAAGTGGGTTGCGTTCTAACACACTAAGCTGGAGGATTCCCAGTGAGTTTCTTCTTTGCTTTCAGTTTCTGAATAGGCCCAAGATTTAGCCTGTTGCACTCAAATAGAGGATGGGCTGGTGTTCACCTTGGGAACACTTGTGCACCTTTTGCAATACATTGGTACACTGGGAGGGTTGCACTGTCTCTACAACATTATGGCACTGGCATTAGAGAGTAGATATTAGTTAAAATAGTCCATGTGTAAAAAAACAGGCTTACAAAGTTTTTAAGAGGCAAAAGATGCATTTTTGAATGACTACTCGGTGAATATTGCTTTGGGGTCCTTTATAGGTGTACGCGGACAGATTTTCTTTACGATGTAGAGGAGGAGGAGGATGCATGGAATCTTCTATGTTGAAATTGTCTAGTTGAGGTCATAGAGTAACTTTATACTCTGGCAGTCCTGGGAGTAGTCCTGCTGCTTTCCTTGTTTGCATATCCCCTCGGGAGTCTCAGTTTGTCTTGCTAGGAACTTCAGTTACTCCGCTGTGTTTAGTGTTTGCCATGCATATGGGACTCCAGCAAGTTTTAGCACAAGCAGCTTCCTGAATCCTGTTACTTAGAATATAACCATTAACATCAGAGAATGAACATACCTGTGCTACAGTGAATGGCCCTGCATTCCTCAAGGGAAGTCAGGATGTTTTGTCACGTGGATCAGGATTTCCACATTCTCTTCTCTTCTCTCTCTCTCTCTCTTTCTCGTAATGTGCTGTGCTGTTAGGAGACATCAAAACACCCATTTGAGGTTCATAAGGCTTATCTCAAATATCCGGGTCCTAACCTGTGCAGTAAATAGTACAGGCTAAAAGCAAACTGCATGGAAGATGGATAAGAAATAGCCGCAATTTCTCTGTCAATTTTAGTACTAATTATTTAAGGTTCAAATGTTGTCCACTGATTTTTATAACATTGTTATGATGCTTACAACTGTATTCCCATCTAAATTTGCTTATGCCTGCTTGTTCTGTATATTAGTAGAAGTAATACAGGATAAGTAATACCGATAAGATGTAAACCATAACAGACTGAGAGAGATTCCTCTAACCTAATATTTTTGTGTGGTTTAGGCGGTAGAAGAGCTGTTTAACCTCATGCAACTGTTTGTAGCTCAGAGACCAGACATGAGAGAGGAGGAGATAGAAGATATAAAGCAATTTAAGAAAACAACCATAAGCTGTTACCTGCGCTGCTTGGACGGACGGTCTTGTTGGACTACTTTAATAAGGTACGTTAGTAGTGAAGTTGTAGGGTAATAATCTAATCCTGTTTGAGTAAGAACTGTATTTTGCCAAGTGTCAAGTACAATAAAAATAAAAATTTGACATTCTTTTTGAAAAAGTTTTGAGGATACTTTTATTCAGAAGTAAGCAAGCAGAAAGCTACAATTATAGGGGTTTTTTTCCCTTCAAAATCCATTGTTTGTGAATGTAATTTATTTTTGAATGTTTCATGTTCTAAAAATTCAGAAAGCAGGAAACCATTTTACAATAAACAGGTATAAACCAAGATGGATGTTTTCAGGGTTCAAAAAGAAACACCATGACAGAAATGAATTAGTAGAGCCCTTTAAAAAACCCTAAAACCCAATCAATCAATGTTCTAATTCAGCATTTAAGCTGAAATTCCATTCTCTGCCTAGCATGATAAGTCTCAATTGGCAAAGCAGTAATTTCAGCTACTATTTGCTGACATTTGTTATTCTCGAGCAGAGATGTTTTTTAGAAATATTGCCTGTGGGACAGAGTTTTATTGTATTGTATCTTCAAACAGTTTTTCATTTCTAGCATATCTCAGTAGTACATCTGAAACTGACGCTTGGGTATTTTCAGTATGACTATAAATCGCCTGTGCGTGTAGGTCAGGGATTGGGGTTTTCAATGCAGATGTTGCTGCCCTGACAGGCTCTGGTGAAAAGGGCAAGTGGCCTGTGTTACCTGAAGGGATTGTGTGCAGTCCTCTGTCACAGAGCACGAGCCGATTTTTCCCAAATGCTCTGGAAGAATTGCTGTGTTGAGGGGAACCATTCATTAGCATAATCCTTTATTTTCCCTTCTTCTGTAAGCATAAAATCTTCTGATATAAATGTTTTTATACATTTAGAAGTCCAAACATATACTTAACTGAACCTATTTAAATGTATCATTTGACAAGCGTAAACGTCTGTTTTTTGAAGTACATTCTTTTCCTCAGTTTCTAGCATTTTTGCAAACATTGTTTGGGAAATACTTCTGTAAAGGTTGTTTATAAATTACACTTTCAATAGCATAAAGTTCACATAAAGGGAGTTGGCATCAGAAGCATTATTAAATGAAAAAGTGGGGGGAAAATGAAGAGAATAATGATGTTCTTTTGGGGTTTCTTTGTTCTTCTGTGATTATTTTCCAAAGTACAGCATGAGCATAACAGTTTTAAGCATTTGTATGAATTATGAAAAGACGATGTGTATTTTTCAGTGTTCTCAATGTTTGGATTTTTTTCCTAGTGCCTTCAGAATATTATTAGAATCTGATGAAGACAGACTTCTTGTTGTGTTTAATAGAGGATTGATACTGATGACTGAGGTAAATGCTTTGTTATTTAATTTCTTACCAAGTCGTCATTTCCTTCCTGACAATGTGTTTGCTTTAAATTGTTTTAAGATGATACCATTTAAAATAAAGTTAAAAAATATGTTGATAAAGCACTGGCATACATGTAAAACCTTAAAATCTTAAGGATTGTAGGAAGTACAAAAAAATATTTACCAGACATTTTGCACAATGAAACACTGATGTAGGAGGTTACGTGAGTAAATTTGAGGCAATACGAATGTTAATACAGGGTAAAGGTACCAGGTTGGTTGATAACAGTGAAGTGGTAGGGTAACTGTAAAAGGATGTAGCTTAAAAAGGAAAGATGAGTAAGAAATAAAAGGGTGATGTGTCATACATCAAGGATAGATACACTTGCTCTGAGGTTCATAATGGAGCCTAAATTGGGTCTACTGAAAAAGTTGCAACTAGCAAGACACGCCATGAGTAGTAAGAAGTCGGTCCTGGCTTTTATCATGTAGATACTTCCCCTGTCATCTTTAATAAGATTTCTTTAGTAGTAAAAAGATCAGAAAAACGTTTGCCTGGTTCTGAGACAGAGGGTAAGCCGCCACCAGATTACGTTGAGAGGAGTGAGTTTATACTCTTTTGGTGTCACTTTCTGTTACAGATCAACTGTGAGCACAGTCACACAATTAGTACTAGTTAAGAAGTGTTAAGGCAATAGGTTAAAATACAGAAACAAAGGATACTCAGATGCAAATGCAATTAGTATTTCTGAACACTTCTTGAGGCACTTCCAAGGCAATTCACCTTGGCAATTCTTTCCTACCCATTGTGCTTTTGTTTCCAAGAAGACTCTCCTCAGTGGTGCCCGGCAACAGGACAAGGGGCAATGGGCACAAACTGAAACATAAGAGGTTTCAATTGAATAGCAGAAGAACTTCTTTACTTTGAGGGTAACAGAGCACTGGAACAGGCTGCCCAGGGGGGTTGTGGAGTCTCCTTCTCTGGAGATACTCAAAACCCACCTGGATGATGTCCTGTGCAACCTGCTTTGGCAAGATGGTTGCACTAGATGATCTCCTGAGGTCCCTTCCAACCCTTGCCATTCTGTGATTCTGTGAAGGAGCAGTCTAAGAACACATAAACTAGATTCCTTTCCTATGAAACTAAACCTAATGGTGCATTTCTGGAGTGCATACAGCATATTGCAGTTGTAAATGGATATTTGGTCCACGAGACCAGACCAGAGTTAGTTCAAAATAGAGAGAAAAAAACCCGAGTAAATAATGCAGCCCTGAAGTGGGTACGGTTTGGATGTCAGGACCCTGCCCACCAACAGTTTCACTCTACGGATCCACTCGTACTGTCCTGCAGTAATTTAGGAAAAGCCTAACAGATGTTGGTGAAAAAGTTCTGAACTGTTAGCGCCTGCATTTTTAAGATGAGTGAGATATCAGAAGACTGGAAAAAAGCACGTACAACATTACCTTTTTCTTTTTTTTTTCTTTTCTTTTTTTTTTCTTTTGTCCTCCTTAAGATTGGTGTAGGATCTTGGATTCTATTCAACACTTCCATTATTGAGTTGATGGACAAGAATGCGTGTTTATTAAATAGGCTGGCAATGCAAATGGGGAAGGGCGCTAAGTCCTTTTGAGAACAAGAATCAAAATCAAGATTGGATGTGTTGGAGAAGGTGTAAAAATAAGATGCAGTTCATTCTTGGCATATGTGGAATGGTGTATTCAGGGAGGGGACAATAAACTGGTAAAAATCTGTGGTGCAAGACAAGCAGGTAGGAGGTAGTTGTAGCTGTGCAGTAAATGGGATAGTGCAATAGGTTGCTTCAGAAGGTGTCAGCCAGCACAGCTGGCAGTCGGCAGGAGGACTTTGAGCAAACATCTGTCAAGGATATAAGGATATTTAGTCTGCCTTAAGGCATGTGGATGGACTAGGTGATGCTTTGAGGTTGATTCCTACCCCGTTTTTATATGGTTTATATAAAAAAATTTTTTATGTCATTGATTTGTATTTTCTGGGACAAAGTGTGATAGGAAAAGCTGAAATTACAAAATCAGTTAGAAAAATAAAAATTAAGATACTGTGGTTTGTTTGAAAACTGAGTTTTCATGAGCTTGTTATAAATGTAAGCCTTTTGATTAACTATAGTTGGCTAGCTTACGTTCAGTAAACTTGGGCTAAAAAGTTAGGAACTGATCTGTAGCTTTATTCACACACAAAACTCGTAAGCAGACTAAAACACACACATCCATATGTATAAAAAGAACTTGTTAACAGCTCTAGTTAACCCTGATCCATACTAACAATGGATAACTAAGCTTATAAAGAATGTGTGATACAAGGTGCATTGCTAGAAATTAGGTAAAACTAATGTTCAGTTTTGAGCCGAGTTGCTTTTCAGCTTGAGATTACCAAGCCTTGTATTTTCACTTGTTCACTGAAGTGGTAAAAAACATTGTATCAAGGAATTGTCACATCCAGAAAAGTTTTCCGCCTAGCAGGGTTGGCCATGTGTCATTTATCGTCACTCTAATATAAAAATGGCCTATCAAGATTTTGCTTTATAGGGAATGAGATTAATGTTACTTTATCTTCAAAATATCCCAGCAGATCAAATATCTGTTCTCACATCTTGTGCTAGAATTTTTGCAGTTCAGAAATGAGTTGCTTTTCCCTCCTGATATTTCTACAAATCACTGATGCCTTGAAGGTATTTTAGTTCTAAAAGGAGAAGTAATTAATCTGAGGTACAGTCATATAGCATACGGCCTTAAGCGGCACTTTGAAAAATGACTAGCTTCTATATTAATTGTACAGTTTCCCCCAAATTCACATACCCAAGTCTGTCTTCATGCATCCCTAATATCACTTTGTATGTTGGCACCGCAAGACCGGGATTACAGATGTATAAAAATACTGCATCTCAAATTACGCTTTGCCTATTGGATTTTAGATAAATATTCTGTGTGAGAACTTTGTAATTACATTGAGTCACTAACAGAAAGCATTTACCTTGAAAGCAAATTAAGGCTGGTTTTAAATGTCCGTCTCCTATAAGCTGTATTGATGTGCTCACAAAAACGCTCATTTCCTGAGTAGAGATGGGTGGTAGCTACTTACAGAGGGGTTCTTGTTACAAGAAATTTTACAAATTCAATTTCCCTCTGGCATGCACATGAGAAAAATTTAATATTGGATTAGGCAACAAGAACACAGATTGGCCTTTTGGCCAATGGCGCATTTCACTTTAGCCCCCCCTACAAGACTCTTGTTGCTCGCTGTTAGCAGGCCTAGGTATCCAGGGCAACAGTTACTTTTGGTTGTTACAGCAGATACCTGGTTGCTCATTCTCGTTCGTTTGCGCTCTTTCCTTCTCTCTTTCTGTTCCTTCTCCCTCCACCCCTTTCTTTTCTTTTTTTTTTTTTTAAAAAACTTTTATTAAATATACTTATTTTCTCTACAGATTTATTCTCTTTTTAAATGTTGTTGCCTTTGAGTAATTTTCCAATGACGTCTAACACAGTGTATTTTGAGACACCTTGTTTGAGCATAAAATATGTGTAGAAAGCCGTACCTGTAGGATAGAAATGATAACAAGTGTTTTAATTTGGCAACATAAAGCTTTGGTGTTTTTTTCCCTCCAGTCCTTTAATACGTTGCACATGATGTACCACGAGGCCACAGCTTGCCATGTGACTGGAGACCTGGTAGAACTTCTGTCTATTTTCCTTTCAGTTCTTAAGTCAACGCGTCCGTATCTGCAAAGAAAAGGTTTGGTTATAACTCTCAAAGGATTATGCTTGTTGTCTGTTAATTAATTTTCATGACCCAAACCCATGCTTATTATCTGGTACGAGTACTAACAGTTGTTAAATTGTTACTTATTATTTATTGACACAATACGAAACCAGATTAAGTAAATTTAATAGCAGTAGACCAGTGAAATTTAACTGATTTCTGGATTGATTAAAATAATGCAAGAGGAAAAAGATTCTTCAGCAGTAAAATTCTATGCTTTATTAATGAGCTTTTGAGAAATTAACGATGGGTTTTGCATTTGCAGATGTAAAGCAAGCTCTCATTCAGTGGCAGGAGCGAATTGAATTTGCCCATAAGCTCTTAACTCTGCTCAATTCCTATAGTCCTCCAGAACTCAGAAATGCTTGTATCGGTAAGTCATAACTGCACAGCTGCTGTTGGGAAGGTCCTGTTCTATGCCGTTACCTGCTCTGAAATGTAAATTCCACTTTTGCAAGTGCAGATGTTTACTAGATACTCAATAGATTGGTATTGTTTATATTGCTGTTGTCAACACATCAATCTTTCCCTTGTTCCTATTCCAAGTAATTCTGTTTTCTTCAGGTTAAAATTAATATTCCTACCTCCCAAGGCAGACTGTCTGCACAGAAAGTTGGCCTTGGTTTTGAGAGACCAATTTGCTACCTGATAAGGGGTCTAATTAAGGAATTAACTCCTGAATTCAGGTGTCAGCGAGTTTAGAATCAAAGCCCAAATCTTACATTAAAATTCAAATATTAACTAAGGCTCCATCCTTAGAAGGATGCAAGGTGACCAAGCTAGTCTGAATGACAGCTTTTAGTGTTCATTTTTATGATCCATTACTGGAAGGTATGATGATAAAGGTTAAAAACCTCATAGAATTGAAGGGATTTGCTTTTTTAAATTGTAGGCATAGGCATTACGTATAAGCGTCTCTTGCATTAGAAGACCTATTTCCAAAAGTTTCTCTAGTTTAAGTTTTTTTAATATTACTTAATGGGTATAATCTGCATTTTTGTGCATGCTGATGAAGGCCTAAACTGGTGTCCAAATTACCTTTTTTTGTGTGATTTGTGTGCATTTTCCCCTTATTTTGAATGCCTTTCTTATTGTCCTCCTGACTGCTGCTGGCTGACATTTTCCAGGCATCAAACCTGATATGTTTAAGAAGAAGGAAAGAGGGTAATTTTATTGAGCTTCTACTTTCTGCAAGCTGGTGGTTGATCTACCACTGAGCAGGTTTTCTCCCAGTGGCGGAGGTGAAGGGAATCTGGACTGATTGAGGGGCATTCACTTTACGTTCACAGTAGAGCCTACCTCCACGGTGTGCACTACGTGCCACAAAAGTGGTACGAAAGAGGGTTTGAAAATGCATGAGCCTGAAGTTAAACTGTTTGCTGTTAAGAAATAACAATATGTAATAGCAAAACCAACTTTTTGTTTGTAGATGTCCTCAAGGAGCTTGTACTTTTAAGTCCTCATGATTTCCTACATACTCTGGTTCCATTTCTACAGCACAATCATTGTACATACCACCACAGTAATATCCCAAGTAGGTATTTCAGCGATTGTATTTTGAAGTTATCTTACGCTATTATTACTCTTATCGTGTTCCTTGCTGATGTCATATATTGACCTTTTTAATATATCCCTATTTTATCTGAACTTGTACTACAGTGTCTCTTGGACCTTATTTTCCATGTCGTGAAAATTTGAAATTAATAGGGGGAAAAAGCAATATTCGTCCTCCACGTCCTGAACTTAATATGTGCCTCTTGCCTACAATGGTGGAAGCCAGCAAGGTATGTACGTGGTTGGTCTTAAAGTAGCTGTTTCTCTGTTGTTTTCCCTTTGTATAAAAGTACGGCAAGAATCCAGTAGCGTAACGCATCTACGTTTTCTTTGTAAACAAAGCATAATTCTTCTTCCAGATGTGTTGTCCTCATATACTCCATTCTAGATGTGCACTCCAGAAGCACCATTTCCCTACCTTTGGTGACACACAGCTTCATGTTTCAGGCATGATAAGAGGTTGAACCTTGTATTCAGAAAAAAACCCATAGCACACGTTTTGATAATCTCCCAATCCGTTTGTGGCATTTATCAAGAAAGTTCAATGGCCACCTAGGGATTGTCCAGAGGGGTTTCACAGTATATTAAGGTTTATTACCTGACAGCTCAGGAGATCCTCCAGGCTTCGTTAGAGTCCATTCTGCCGGGGCTGAGGCGTAATCTCCTATCCCTTTGGGTAAACTACCAGTACTTGAAATAGCACGTAGGGCTTTAAGTCTTTTACTTCCCATTTTTGCCTCCTGTGGGCTTCCTGATGGGATGCCAGCTCCAGTGGGGCTTCTTGGTAGTCGCTTGCCACGTCCTGTTATTCCAGTTGCAGCAATGGTGGGATTCAGCTCACATAACTTTGCCTATCTAAAAGGTCAGCATATGGCTCTTTCCACAGTTAATGGCGATAAGTAGCAACCCTCCTTCCTGTCCCAGGCGCCCGAGTCCAGATGGACAGGGCAACTCTTCCTGCAGGGGAGCCTGTCTCTCTCCGCAGACTGCAGGGAATATGGAAAGGAGTAGATTTTAGATAGCTAAAGTCAGGTAAGGTGAATCCCACCCTGAAAGGAATATGTATGGACAATCATTTGAAGAAGGAGAACTGGTTACTTGCTGTATGGTAACTGTGGTTCTTCAAGATGCTTTGTCCACACAGATTCTGTGGTCCTCCTCCTGTGCTAACTCCAAGTCCTGTCATAGGGGATTCTTATCGGTGAAGGAATTGAGTGGTGGTTGAAGCCGCCATACCCCTTATGCCCTCAGGTACAGTGGTCGCAAGGACACACTGGGTGCAGGCACAGCCCCAGTGGACACTGCTATTCAGAAAGAATCCAATCTCCTGCACATGGGGCCTATGTGCACGTAGATGGGAATCTGTGTGGGCAACACATTTCGAAGAAGCACGGTTACTGTAGGGTAAGTAACCCTTCTTTTTTAAAGCTTTCAAAATGATGCTTTGTATCTTTGCGCACCATCAAATTTACCGTGGAACCAAAGCTTGTGAAAAAATGTCAAGAGCCAGGAATCACCTGCAGTGTTTTTTTTCTGTCATGTGTCCAGAGGTAATGGATGGGACACTAAATAACATAAATACTTGAACTTAAAAAGCCATCGTGTTATACAACATGGTATTTTACGCTTTATAATGAATTCATATACATTAGGAACCAGAAGATTTTTAAACCATATCCACAATTACGTTACCCTGTGGTTTTGCATCCTTATTTTTCATTAATTCGTTCTGTATAAGGTTGCATTTGTTTGCTTGGATTTTTGAGATTTCCGTTTGGCTATCTGGCGTACAGAAGCTGATGCCATTTTAAGCGCATGCATCCAAAATATATTAAAATATTGGCATACGAAACCCTTGGCATGTATTTATCATTTGGTTTGAGACATTCCTGAAAACACTGCTTTGCAAGCTTGTGAAGCTCAGTTTTGAAAAAATTCTGACTTCTGCAGACAGTAACTGCCAAACCACCATTTAAAAAGCAGTAGTGCACGTATATTGAGGTGTCTGTGTATGATTTAGGATTACTGCATTCTTTCCTTGTCACCTTCAAGACGTGGGATTCGCACAGCTTTGCATCTTCTCAGTCTGTTGCTTCAGAGTCCTACAATAAAAGTTTTTACTTTTGGTGGGGGAATCAGATCTGCAGTGGCGATCCCTGGCGTTGTGCTTGCCGAGGGCTCGGTGAGGGGACGCAGCAGGCCGGGGTTAGACCTGGAAATCCCCATCATGTTTTCCCACAGCATCTGATTAAACCCTTTAGGGCAAGAAGTGCCGTAACATTAAGCTAGACGCTTAGGAAATCTGGTTGCCATCCAGTTGCTTATGTAGTTTAAATGAAGCTCTCTTAAATCTTCAGGGCAAAGATGATGTTTACGATCGTATGCTGCTAGACTACTTCTTTTCTTATCATCAGTTCATCCATCTGCTATGTCGAGTTGCAATCAACTGTGAAAAGTTTACTGAAACTTTAGTTAAAATGAGTAAGTATGAAGGTCGAACAGCCCAAGGATTTATTTTTTTCTGTGGTAACTGTGAGCACTTCTCCATTAAATTTTATAGTCACAATTTTTAAGAAAAAGCAGAGCTTGTGAAACTTTCATCATTCCGGACATTATTTTTATCCATAAAACTGCATGATGCATATAATGTAGTGCAACTTTGCCTACATGACTGTCACACTTCGGGCCTGTCCAGAAAGGACCTGAGGCAACTGGTGAGAGTTCAGCCTCCCTGCACGTTTAGAGTTAAATACGGGACTCACTGAAGCTCATTTTTTTTTCCGGTTGGCAGTTTAAATGGCTTTGGATCAGATCCTGAATCCTCTGCCGATGGCATGAATTGGCAATCTGCCCCCAAACATGCGTGACTGTCCAGCCAGCCACAGAGGGCATTGGTTCTGCACTTACCAACACGGGTTTATTTTACTCCATCACAGCATTTAATTACCTTTATAACCGTTCAGTCACCTAGTTTGTACCCGATGCTTGTTTCGGCTCTGCGAGTAGATAACTGCCAGTATTTGGGTTTCTTGCCAACAGTTACTACACAGACACACAGACTGGGAGCTGTCTTGCTTCAGTTGTCTAAAAATTAAGACATCTTAGCCAGATTTTCCTCTGTAGTCAGCAGAGAGACGTAGATTCCTCCCAAGAGAAATTTGTCTTCAGATTCTCAAATCTCTTAAGCAGAATGAACCACCTTCAGAAAATACCCACTTGTTCTCTTGTTCTCTCTGCCTGTAGACTCCACTATGATTAAATACCACTTCCAGAGAAATACAACTATACCAAATTGATCTTGTCCAAAGAGCAATGACAGCAGAATGTTCTTTTGATCCCCTGAATCGCCCACTTGCTTGTCGTTTGTCACGCTTTTCTGATTGTAACTCTAGTGTTACTAATATTTACTATAGGTTGTGTTTATAAAGCGCACTGGGACTGCGTATGATTTGCTATTGTTCAGTATCCCTGACCTCTTCCGTGGTCTGGGTAACAACAGTGCTTGGGTTAATAATGAAGATTACCCTTTAAAAATGATATGCTGGTTTTAAAAAAAAGAGTTAAAATCTTCAAGTGCTGTTGCTGACCAGTTGAAAACGTAAGAGAGGAATAAAATAACCTGGTGACAAACCTGGTACTAAAGCCAGCTCTTTAGGGGTTTTTTACATTTCACAGAAATACCAAAGTGTTTATTAAATGCAGTGGAAAATCTTCACAGACGATAGGTCTTTCTGATTATAAAAAACGCTTAGAATGTGGTCTTACAAGATGATACGGCACCTCGGTGTTACTTTTTTTATCAGGAAGCAAGGATCTCCCAACAAAACTCAGACAGTAACTTATTTCCTGTGACGTTTCAGGTGTCCTAGTTGCATATGAAGGTTTGCCGCTTCATCTTGCGCTATTCCCCAAACTTTGGACTGAGCTTTGTCAAACTCAGGTAAGAGCCAATGAGTTTGAGAACTAACGGAATGAAAATGAAGGCAAAATACAACAAATGTGAATGTGAAACCTGATAAATCAAGTATAAAAGTTCTGGCAAATTGTATTTGCTCCCAGTATACCCCAGGTCTGGCAAAATCTTAGCAGCAACTTCACACAGCCTGCAGTGGTGGCAGGATGGCAGCCTGTGCGGCGCACAAAAACTGCAGTGAATTTCCAGCTTTTTACGTAGCGTAAACGCTGGTACGATGAAATAAAAACTGGGGATCTCTAAGCTGGGGTATCGTCGTGTGCCCACTGCAGGGAGGGGCCTCCGCAGGGGGAGCCCATAGTTGTCTCACAGATGAGGAGACACCGGCCCTTCAGGTACATGTTGATGCTGACAAACTGGCATTCCCGGGGAATAAGCCTCATAAAGGGAAAATGTGAAATAATAATTGACGATAATTAATTTGTACAGTTTACTGATACCTGATAGACCTGAAGTATTTGTATCAGTAAGACTAGTCCTGTGTGAATGAAGAACATCAGGGGGCCTGGTTGGATGTCTCCAGCCAAGCCAAGGGTTGGCAGAGAGCGCTACCTCAGCGCCGTACTTCCAGGACCAACTCGGCAGTGTTCTCTCTCTCTCTCTCCTCACCAGTCTGCAATGTCAAAGAACTGTGTAAAGCTCCTCTGCGAAGATCCCGTTTTTGCAGAATACATAAAATGCATTCTGATGGATGAAAGGACCTTTCTCAACAACAACGTTGTATACACCTTTCTGACCCATTTTCTTCTAAAGGTATGTGGTCTTTCAGCGGTAATTTCTATTTCAAGAAATGTAGTCGTGTGTGCTATTTCAGTTTGGGATGCTGTTCTCACAGTTCCCTTTTTCTGTGTTGGTTTTTTTTTTAAAAAAAATAAATCATTCTTTTCACAGGTCCAAGGGCAGGTGTTTTCTGAAGCAAACTGTGCCAACTTAATCAATACTCTAATTACAAATCTAATAAATCAATATCAAAACCTAGAATCTGACTTCAGCAACCAGAGAGTTGAAATTTCCAAAGCAAGCTCTACTTTAAATGGGGTGAGTCTTTCCTAAGCCACTCAAATAGTGGCATTGTTTAGGAGGCAGCTTATTTTCCATGGAAACTCTTCGGTTCCAGGTCCTAATCAAAGTGCTGGGCATTGTTTCTCTACTTGCTAGGCTGGTCTGCTCGCTCAGAGCAGGGGAGGGCACCTTAACTGGCTGGCAGGAGATGTTAACCCCCGCCAACGAGACAGCTGTGAATTTATGGAGCAGCCTTCTGAGCGGCCTAGAACTCTCCATTCCATCGGGCGTGCTCAGCCCACGTCCCTGGGTCTCCCAAGCTGACAGTGGGGACCGTGACACCAGGACGGAGGGCAGCTCATTGGGGAGAACGAGTTGCGCAAAGTGCAGTGGAGTTAATTGTAGAAATGTTCTAACCCAGCAAAAGATTTCATCCTACAGCAAGGTCCTGTCACCCGCTCAGGGCAGACCAGCTTATTAGTAGGGAGTGGGAAAGTTCAGTAGTGTAAGTATATTTAGAATTTGATCTCTTGGACACACAGAACAGGTTGAAGCCTCTGCTTGTTGCACAGATCTCTGTGCATAGGGTTCATCAACTGAGGCTGTGGAAGAAGGCTGGTTAAGTTTGCTTGCTTCTGGTTTTTTTTTAGGACCTCCGAGCACTTGCCTTGCTGCTTTCAGTGCACACTCCCAAACAGCTCAATTCAGCCCTGATCCCAACGCTACAAGAGCTTTTAAACAAATGTAGAGCTTGTCAACAACAGAGGAACTCACTACAAGAGCAAGAAGCCAAAGAAAGAAAAACTAAAGGTTTGCCTTCTCTTAAAAGTGTCACTCTAACAATTGTAAGGTTTTACAACCTTCACGTTAACGCCTTGTTTCCTTGCCGCTGAAGGTGGGCCATTTCTTGGCTCCGATCCCCAACACTGCAGAAATAATATTTTATTATGGAGTGAAAATTCTAGGCAATTACAGGTGTCTTCTGTAAGGAAAGAAGTATTTATTGAAGTACAGCACTTAACGGGGAAAAGGGTGAAAACGGGAAAGGCAAGGCCTGTTGCTTGGACGTGTGGCATGAAAACAACGCATTTTCCCCCAGCCAGTTTTCCTCTTTCTTGCAGACGATGAAGGAGCTACTCCTGTAAAGAGAAGGCGGGTCAGCAGCGATGAGGAGCACACTGTAGATAGCTGTATCAGCGATACAAAAACTGAACCCCGGGAGGCGCTGACCCCGACAAGCACTTCGGATAACGAGACGCGGGACTCTTCAATCATTGATCCGGGCACTGAGCAAGACCCTCCTTCCCCCGAGAACAGTTCTGTCAAGGAGTACAGAATGGAAGTTCCCTCTTCGTTTTCAGAAGACATAATGTTAGCGACGACACGGTCACAGCACATAGACGAGCAGTCAGGGAACGGTAAATTTGAAGAATGCAAAGAATTTAAAGACCTGCAGACTTCCAAGGATTCCATTGGAGCCGAGGAGGACTCGGAGTTTCCTTCCACATCGATTTCAGCAGTTTTGTCTGACCTCGCGGATTTGAGGAGCTGCGATGGTCAAGCCTTACCATCCCAGGACCCTGAATCTAGTTTATCAATCAGTTGTGGCCATTCCAGAGGACTTTTTAGTCACATGCAGCAGCATGACATTTTAGACATCCTGTGTAGGACCATTGAGTCAACGATTCATGTGGTCACAAGGATATCTGGAAAAGGAAACCAAGCTGCTTCTTGACATTAGATGGAGCATGTCTGCTTTTAAGTCTTTTTTTTTTTTTTTTTTCCCCCCTTCCCCTGAAAATGCTGTTTGTATAAGTTTTGCTTATTTCTGTTTTGTGCTTCAGTTTGTCCAGTGCTCTCTGCTTGAATGGCAAGATAGATTTATATGCTTCATTCTTGGTCAGGCAGAACTCCAGATTTTATTTTTTTTTATTTTATTTTATTTTTTTTGCCTCTACCGTACACTTTCTTAAAGGGCAATCAGATAATGGGTATGTTTTATGTAATTAAGAGTTCACTGTAGTGGCTTTCATTTAATATGGCTGTCTGGGAGAACAGGGCCTCCTTGCCCTGTTACAATGTAATTTAAACTTATGGCATTTTTACTGTGTATAATATGGTGTCCTCTGTGCCAGTTTTGTACCTTATAATAGAGGCAGATTGCCTCAGATCGCTGTGGTTCTTATTATCAAAATTAAGTTTACTTGTATACTAAACAACCACAAGAAATTTGATTCTGTAAAGAATCCTCTTTAGCTGTGGCCTGGCAGTATATATATGGTGCTTTATTTAACAGAATACCTGTGGAGGAAATAAAGCACACTTGATGTAAAATTAATTGTTTTATTTTTATTGACATGATCAATTGCTATTCTGTGCACTTCATTAAACTGATTGTGATGACTTTTCATTTGTTTATAATATGTTGCTTCAGTCTTTGGATTTCGCAGCAAAGGCAACTCCAAAACCCGAAACGGCTGCAGAGAGGAATGATGATCAAATGTATGTCATTGATGTGAACGCTGGTCCTTTTCTGGTTGACTTTGCACATTCAGTCAGGCAGTGAGAGGGGTTGGCGGTTGGTTACAGTTTTCCCCACATACACGAGATGATGAAGTGGTATCAGAACTCGGCGGAACTTTACATTTCCCTCACTGTAACCTGTGTTAAGTTGCACCACCTGCAGACCTGCTGCTGCCTTCCCTCCATCCCTGCTGCTTCCGGGCCTGCTCCCTCTGGCCACGTTCAGCAACTCCTCTGCCCCCCGAAATGCTGGAATGACTTTATCACCTTTCCCTGTTGCATTTCCTCCTGTTACTTCCAAGCAATATCCATTTCCTATGTGAACTTTTGGACTGTCAATTATAATGGTTTTAATATCTGATTAAACTCCATTTTCAGCTTCATTTTCCAGTTGCTTAGCTCATTTGTTTTTCTCTTGTCTCCATAACACATATTTCTTGGTCTTTTTTCTTCCAAATTTCCTTCATTCTGTCTACCATTGAATGTGGTTTGGCATCATTCACTTCTCCCTGATTCTATTATGTGAGGCTTTGGTGACTCCTCTTACTCTCTTTGAATGTACTCTCATTTTTTTTAACCTTCTGTAACTAATCATTTCTGTCTTTAGACTTTATATTCCCCTTTATTAGCACTTTTCTATTCCTGCATTTGATGCTGGTAAGTGCGTAAGTTGGTTTCATTATTAATCAGACACAAAGTAATTACATTTTCACTCTCCTCAGGAATAACTGTATTACCCTTTCTGATCAATTTCTCCATAGACTGGAACTTCAGAGAAGTCATCAACAGCTTCTACTCAAAATGTCTACGTAATGAGAATCGGAATTCATCCACCAGCTCTTCTAGCAAGCTACCAACAGTAGGGTTAAGGTGTCTTCAGGAAGACACTCGCCTATCGACCTAAAAATCTGCAAGGGATGAAGAAGCCATTACAACCTTCCGGTGAGTCATCTCAATTAATTCTTCTTATAAACACGCATCTGATTTTTGCTAGGTTGTCTGACTTCACCTTTCAGCTATTGCACTTTGTTGGCTTTAGCTTCTTGTACAGGACAAGATCACACCTTAATTCTGTTACCGAAGAGGGGGATTCTGTCTCTTGTGATTTTTTTTTTTTTTCTCATTATTTCACAGCCCCTTTTTGAGGTGTATACTAAGTAGAAACTGTTCAACAGCGATTTTGTAAGCAATACACCTGCCTTCCCAGGTGAATGTCAGCCCTTCTGTGTTCAGCTGCTCACTGAGTAAGCCCTTGATGTTATTTTTAGGCTGTTTTCCCCTCCAGACCCATGTGTGTCATTTGCAAATGCTGTTTGTGGTAGTTCTATGGTTAATTGTCAGGTCCATTCTCACAAATACACAGCTGGCTGGTTTGAGTCCCTCTAGAAGTCCATTTATTTGGCAGCCAGTTCCCCTGAACAGAGGGGTCACCATTTCCCCTTACATTTCAGTGATGCGGTGTGTCGGGGTTTGGTGGCTCTCCAAGCAAAGTACCTTTATGTAGTAAGACACATGTTGTACATACAAGCTATGTCAGGCCAGCAGTTCCCCTTGCAGCCTCTTTGAAAAGTTAGATGGGATTTGACAAGGTATTACAAACCACATTGATTAGCTTTAATTAAAGGGTGGTTCTAAAGTGACTGAATTTAATACTAGCTTTTCTATTACTACGCTCGCAAGTTGTGTCTAAGGTACCAGAAGTATCATTATTCTTACGGCTCTTCCCTTCCAATTTCCCCCTTACGTTGGTACTCCTGCAATTTTTACTGGGATATTTTTCCCCCTTACTCAGTTTTTTAAGCAAAAGCAAGCACTACCTGCACATGCTTGTCTCCTATATCCATGTTTGGACCTGTTGCTTTTGCCTTCCTCTGTGTCCCTCATTTCACAGGTTCTGGAAGTCATGATTTCTTCCATGGTATTCCCCTTCCTTTGCGTCAAATCCATTTTCTAGTTTGCGTTTCTCTGCCTTCAAGAATGCTTTTTTAAATACCTGTCTTTGAAAACCCCATCTTTAACTGGCTTCCTTGGCCTCTTAAAGCTGCTCTTCTCTTCCACGGCTCAGCCTGCCTACCGTTTGTTCTGTGTTTCCCCCCAGAAGTCCCACCTCCCATTTAACCCCTTCGAAATTAAGCTTTTAAATAAAACATTTTCTCCTTCCACTATGCATAGTCCCCAACAGCCACCTCCTGGACTCAACCTATTAGGGCCATCCTCTCTACTGGTTTTTGGCTATAGTCTTACGAATCCTGTCTTTTCCCTTTTGGCTTTCTGAGACCAGGTTGTTACCTGACTGCATCATGAAAGCGCTACATCACACGCAAACTACCTTTTCCTGTTTCTGCTTTGTCTCTGCTTTCGTACGGCTCATGCTCCCTGGAATGCCTTCTTCACTCATGAGTCTCCTTAGAACACACGAATTCCAGTACATTTGAGCATATGTCCCACCACCTCTCTACGTGTGTCTCTGTTCCTGCTGTTTTCTCTGTTCTGTTGGAAAAAATTTAGGATAGGGAACTCTTTACAGAAAACAAACTACATTTATGATATTATCACTTTGTTACATATGGTACTGTATGATTTATGTATGATACTCTATCATTATCATCATACCGTTACTAAATGACATGAACTCCTAACTCTGCTCCGGACAACAAATAGTGTAACATTCCTGGGATTTATTAAGCTCTTGGAGGGTCTGTGAGGAATATGAGGAATTTTAGCACTCAAGAATAAACTGGTTTGCTTCTCCAAGCCGATGACTGTCCCCTTTATGCTATGGCAGGCTGACAGTGCTAGGATCTCTCCTGCAGGCTACCCACTACAGGTAAAGCAGGCTTCCTCTGTTTTGTTTTTTTCCCTCAATTCCATAATAACCACATGCAAAAATTGAACTTTCAGGTTGGCAATGAATGCTAATGTCAGCTAAGTGCCAGCACAGGGAGTGAAGATGGGAAGAGTGCAGGAGTGCTGGTGAAGCAAAAAGAAACACGTCCTTTTGTTGACTGCAAGGGCAGTCAGCCAGGCGCTGGCCTACAAGCAGGGTGAAAAGATAGGTACTTCACCTTTTCACTTTGGAAAGCTGGTACGTCTCATCAGACTCACAGAGGGAACAAGCAGCACGCTGAAGATGACCCGTGTCACCTTCAGTTCGCTGGGCTGGCTGGGGCTGTTCCTCCTCGCAGAGTCTTGGACTGTCCAGCACCTGCTGTGGAGTTTTGGGGAGGTTTTGGCTGTCCCACACCTGGAAGCGAGTGGTGCAATGCTGGAAACACAAGTGAGTCACTTCCTTTTTTTTAACACTGATGATTGACAGTTGGTCCAGTTGGTTACTCCTGCTAGTGGAGGGAGACAAGAGAATTCAGACTAGTGAAACACAGAGGTAGCAGGCACTCGCAACCCTAAGATGGAAGGGGGTTCAGGCGGGGGGGCAGGAGCGGGCAAGGCGTACTTCCCAGAGGGGCACTAGGGTACACTGTCTGAAGAAACTTGTGACCAGATGTTAACAGCCTCCTCTCACATGCTAAACATCACAAAACCTCTTGGATCATCTACACACAAAACTGCTTAGCCTGATCTTGGTGTTAAACACAGATTTTCTATTTGATTTAAAGGCTGCCCCTTCATCCTTGAGTATTTGTCAAAAAAAGGTAACTGAATTTTGAACATTCAGAAAAAGAAAGATGCTGAAACCTTTCTCAAGGGGCTGTTCTCCACCCTCTAGCTGGACACCTTACACACCAGCAATGCCACACTTGGTAACCAGTCCATACGGCAGTAATCAGTCCTTACGGCTGTCCTGTCACTGTGAGGTGTTCATTCTTGTTACTACAGCAAACCTCACCTAAGTGCAAAGGGGTAACTGTCTGCCAACTTCGCAGGGAGAACCTCGCGTGTAGAAAAGAGCAGCACATTTTTGTCTTCTGTGTGATATAAGTTAATGTGTGGTAAGGTTGCCGTATGTTAGTGTCCTGTAAAAATAAAATATATAGGATTTAACTTCCATACAAATTCATTTAGTTTAGTAGCACCATTTAATAGAGAAAATAAACTGCATGTAGAATCATATATTTTATTGAGCCAACCATGTTTCCAAAGGCAGCTTGCCCTTTTTTAGTCAATTTGTTTCAAATTGCATACTTAATACACTTTTTATAAAGCATTTGAGAATTAAATTGTCCTTGCTAACCTCAGTGTGGTTTAATAAATAAACAATTCTTTACTTCGATATCCCAGCTGCTCTCCTGTCAAATTTCTCTAACAAACAGTTGCTTGCATTAATTTGAGCTACAGAATTGCAGAGGGCCGTAAATGATTGAACTGGAGGTTTCCAGAATTGCAAAAGGAAAGTGTTCTTACTGTTTGTTTCTTCGAAAATAAATTCAACACAGAGGTCAAGCAAGGGAGTCCAGTGCATGCACACGTAACAGTGGTAACTGTCCTACCAACCCCAATTACTTCACATTGTTAATTATCTTTCCCTAAAACTTTCCACAGAGTCAGAAGCAAATGCAGTCTGCACTTAAAGCGATCTTTCTTAAGGAGTATTTAAAGAGGCTGTAAACTATATCCCCCCCATTTCTTGACAGGTGTAACGTAGTAGCAGTTTCATAATCCCTGTCCATTCCCCTCCGGTGGGCACCCCAGCTCCTAGAGGGATTTCATTTTGCCGCTCAGTAACACTGAACATTAAGGAGCTGCAAACGCTTCCTCTTGGTGCGCGTAGCTTACCCACCTACGATGGCAGCTGAATCATAATGACTCTGAAGTTGCAGGCAAGCAAAACAGAGCTCAGTTCCCCAAGTTGTGCTGTTTATATACAGTTGGACTTACTCGCCACCTCATTCACTAAAAATCCATAAATAATGCTTAAATTATATACAGTGTTGTAGAGGTGGGTCTTTATTCTTCCCACAAATAAATTACTTTTTAAAAAAAAAAAAACCCAAATGTTAACCAAGTATAAAAAGTAATGCCCTAACAAAACTGGAGTGCTGTTATCATTCCATGTTGTCGTGGGACTGCTGCAGTAAAAGATGGATTTCTTCAAAATACTGCTGCTTCCAGCAGTGTCTTGTACTGTCTTCGTTAGAGACCGGAACTCCTTTGCACTCTAACTGCAGTTCCGTCTGAGCAGCCATATCCTTGAAATTCAAGGCCACCGTTGCGTAATGTTCTGAAGACAGAAAATACAACATTTCAATACAGTGTTTTGAAAGGATTACAGTTGTTGTTGCTAATTTCAGATCTGCTTTTGCCTTTGCCTGAGCAAAGCCCGTTTTCACAGATGACAACTGCTCTGGACATCAGGCTGTTCTCCAAAGAATGTGGACTAAGCAAGCTTCCATTGAGCAGGGCTGTCACGCGCCACGTTTGTCCCGCTGCCCTGAGAAGCGTAGCCTTGGTCAGGGGCC
Source organism: Gorsachius goisagi (assembly GCA_018403395.1). Lineage (NCBI taxonomy): Eukaryota > Metazoa > Chordata > Aves > Pelecaniformes > Ardeidae > Gorsachius > Gorsachius goisagi. The sequence goes on along the minus strand of BOSO01003991.1, from coordinate 26,511 downwards.
CTCCAAAAGACTCACCATCTGGCCAGTTTCTACACCTCCACTTCAGGACAATTCTTTGGCTCGGGACCTGTACGAAGATAAGAGGGTTCTCCCCGTTAGCATTTGCACCAAGTCACATTATGACTACTCGGCGCTAATTCTCCCCTGAAAAATAAAGAGCAGCACGTTATCCTATGTAACAGTAGACACATGCATGTAAACAATACAAAGATTGGTGTTTGTTTTTTTTTTTTTTTAAATAAACTGTTTTCATCAAGCTCTCTGCTTGCTATGTTCCTATGTTTTGTTTCCTCTGTGGAAAAAGGTCAGGCTGATCAGTTACTTTTTTAAAAGTTGTCCAATTGTCGGTGATACTGCCCATCAGCTGGATGGACACTGAGCTACCATGTCTAAGCTTAGCAACTGTGAAAACGATTTTTCAGAGCTTTCAAGAAATGGGAGCTGAGCTCTCATTATCAATTTCTTCCCCTTCTATTTGCAAAAGCATGCAGCTGGGCAGAGCATAACACTTGCCCGGAATAGACAAAAGATTGTTGCTCTGGTTACACAAACAAGCACTAGGGACATGGGAGCTACACCTTAAGCCTGCTTCCTCACTGCTCCTAGGAAAAAAGGATGGTGCTGAGAGTTCTCTCCCCCAGCGCAGGTTGGTGGGTGCAGGCAAGAAAAATGACAAAACATAACATAACAGCAAGTCTTTGGCTTTGTAGTAGAGGAACTGAGTATGCTTTAGAGAAGCTGAAATGTCAGGAACCTGTGCTACTTTTTAGCTCAGAGAAGCAGCTGACCCTGCTACCTCCCATTTTTGAAGTGCAAAGCAGGAGCTTTTTACCAGTTCTGCGTATTCACCGCTGACGTGCCCATCAAACATCTGAAGCTTGCCTCCTCTCTCAGCTTCAATCACAGCAGGACATTTAGAAAACTTCTGCACCAACTAGAAAAGAAAGCATACAGCATGAGTCAGTGAAATACAAACCTGCACTGATAGATAACATGCCATATATGGGACTGGGGAGGGCTGCTTAAGAAACAAGCTGGAAGAAGCTAATTAAACTGTAAAATTAAACTGTAAAATACACATAAGGGGCTTTAAGCACTTTCATTTTATGCAACACTCCACTGACACAGCACATACATACCTACACACAGCCATGCCTGGCTGAAGTGGGATTTGGAAATGAGGGAGAAACAGCAGCAGCTATGGAGGGTGTGAAAGAACAGCTGAGAGCCATTATTGCTGCCCAGGGTACTGCTGGGATGCCAATTTAAAGTCTCTGATATCAGCCCAGGCTCTTTGGAAGGACCCAAAATTAGTAATGTTCTATTTCATACCCTATAAGCAATGGTATCATCACATCCAACCATTCAGCTAACTAGGCTGTGGGTAACAACTGAGCGCTTCAGGCCCTGAATGACAAGCACTTACACAAAGAAAAGCTACGTGCTTCCTGACTAGCAAAGGAAAGCATGATTGAGCTGCGTACAAACTACATAAAGATGCAACGTCACATTCTTCCTGTTGAGGTTAACAACTGGCCAAAAAAAAAAAGTCTGAGCCACCCTAATAAGCTCTCATTAAAAAGGTGGTAAAAGTGGCACAAGCCCACTGCCACCTTCTAGTGCTTTCAGCTACCTTGCCTTTGCCCCGCAGTAGCAGACCACACTGACACAATGCCTCAGCTGCTGTCTCACCTCCCTTGCATTTTCACCCCTCAAATTCCTCAGTGGCTTAAAAGGTGGAGCTGTTCAGCAAAACTCAAAGAGCAAACACTGACAATCAGAATTACAGCTACTCAGTTATGAGAACAGGGTAGCTCATGAAGCCTTCAGTTTCTGGATGCTTACATCTCACCATTTAACACACGTAAGGAATGTTATCATCTGCACTGTCAATGTGACAGATTTATTACTACAGACTTCTTTTATTCAGATATAACAGCTTCTGCATTGAGTTACATTGTCTACTGAAAGTATCACTTACCTCCTTAGTTGTGAAGATGCTATAAAGTTCCTCCGCTGGAGAGTTGAATATTTCTCTCATAAGTATCTTCACGGTTGGAATTTTTACACCAACTATATCCAAAGACTGTGGTGAAACAGAATCCTGTAAAGCAAACAATATTCACATGAATGATTGCAAGATTGAACGCTTAGAAGGTCTGGAATGGCAGGACTATTGTTACCTGTGCATTCTTAAACATACTGTGCTGTGAACATAGATTAATTATACGATCTACAGCAGTGAGGAGGCAGCTCCACCCCAAAGGCTTTTGCTTTCGCAGGTAACCACAGGAATATGCAACTGTTAGCAAAGCAAAATCTATAGGGACCACATTTATGGTAACATTACATACACACATACAACGCTTAAAGCTGACATACTTGCACGGTGTTCCCAGTTAGTTTTTGCTCAGCAGCCAGCTCCTGACCAACAGCAGCTTTTGTTGGCAGAATCATTCCTGAGGTAAACTCTGTAATAAAGAAAAGCACTCTTTAGTATGAAATCGAGCTGTACGACCATCTCCCAAGAATTTCTGAGCAGCACAGCAGAGAAATTACAAGCCAAGGGCACGGCGTGGCTTTGCTAGTCAGTCAGCCCGCAGGTCTTGAAGTCATCTCTGAGGTCAGGATGTCTAACACATACAACCTGGATTGCTACAGAAACTTCTGGACACTGCCACGTTTGACAGCAAAAAAGATTTGGACTGGTAGGACTAACTTACTTAGTTCATCTCAGCCAGTGACAATTACAAAAAACCAAAACCAAACAACAAACCCAAGGACTTGTCAATATATTGCCAACCTCTGCGAGAAAGACAATTGCATAAGAATACACCTAACATACTGGTTTAACTTACCTGTTTTAAGTGCTTTCAGGTAATCTCTCAGGGCCTCCCTGACTTTTGTGGTTCCTTCAGTTCTCATGAGGTCCTTTAGAACATCGCCTTCCCCTTTCTTTTTGCTAACATTTATCTAGAAACGGAAAAATGACAAGACCTAAGAGGCAGCTAAACACGAGCCTTTTGGGTTCTGGCAACAAAGGAAAGTATTCTGGCTTTGTTTACTATATTCAGAGGACAGCTGCAATTTCAAGTTCATTATCTTCTCAGTTTATCCCACCTTTGCTAAAAATAAGTCCTCTTGGGTTTTGACTTAAATAAAATGGTAGTATCTCATCTCCACAGTAGCTTAGTCAAGTTTAGCAAGTATAAACAAACAAACAGAGTTGCCTACGACACAGCAGAGCTTGAGGAATCTGTGGAAGCCACAGCAGCAACTGCTACACAACCAACAAGGAGATTCCTGAAGTTCTTAGTTTTGGGGGGAGTTGCTGGGGTTTTTTAAGACTACAAGAAGCAGAATTCTTCTCAAATCTGTAGTTAGTCTATCATCACAAACAATAATTAGCAAAGAAAACTGTGCACATTCCTAGTAGCTAAGTTTGAGAACAGAGATAAGTCATTATTCCAAGTATAAAAAATGAAAACATGAAATAAACTATCCAAGTGTAATTATCCCACTTAATCACGGAATAAATCAAAATATGATGCCTGTATGTTGATAATTGCTTTATTTAAGAATTTTGAACCTATATAGCCATATCAGTATTTCACACCTACCTCTGTATCATCTACCTCATTTTCTTCTGACAGGTTAGGAATTTCAACAGATCCCTTATGTTTCTCACCAGACTCTTTCACTGTACCTGTATTAACATAACGAATTCTTAAATGCATTATTAAAAACTATTTCCCCCATAGCAAGAGTTTCATCTTGGAAATTAGTTGTACAAAAGCATTACTTGAAGCAAATTGCCTATAATGTAATTTAAAGGAACTAAATAGCAACCAAAAGTCTCAAACACGTCACAGTACTTTCATAGTGAACTATTCCCAGAACTGCCTTTTCCTGTGTAGGTGCACAAGGACATCTACGTGCCTGAGCACAGTCCTGCGCTGCTCTCGCCTTTAACTGCCAGCTGTCCTAATGCCTGCCCCCCCCCGCCTACAGCAACTTAGGTCTGCCCTAAAAGGGGGCAGGGGGGAGAAATAACCTCCTCTTCCCCTCAATTCATCTGCCCTGTATTGAGCAGCTCCCCAGAACACTAGCTATTCATCCTGAGTATCTGAAAAGCTCCTAGCGCACAGGCATGTCACCATAAAACATATGTATGTATAATGGACACGTATACAACTGAAATTTTTTAAAAATACAAAACTTCGCTTGCAATTTTTTTTAGAACAATTTTCTTACTCTTAGTAGCTTTACCACGAACTGCCAGTAATCACTGTACATGTCAGAAGGACTTTGCAAGAACAGAAATTACGCTCCCTTTCTGCATCTTTCTGGGTGAAGGCCCGCCATCACTCACATACACAGCTCTATGAACATGTTCTGGGATGTGAACCCTGGACCGTACTTCTGTACCTCACAGTCCTTACTGTAAAAAGATTGAACTTAAGGTCTGACACCTTTCTTAATTTCCACTGAAGACTCTTCCCCCTTGCCTTGCAAAAGCATTGTTATTTAAATTTATTCACTTGTTAGATCATGTTAACATCTCTTTAGCAAGCAATAGCAGAAACATGCAGTTCTGCCTCAAAGCCAGCTATCTTCATACTGAGGTATCAGCTTAGCTGTCAAAGCATATGCAACGCAGCAACAGGCTTTATCAGTCTATCAGCAAAACTCTAAGATATAAACAACCCAGTGTTAAGCATAACTGCAGAAGGGGAATTATCATGAAGGTACACATAATATTTCTTTGGAGTCTCTCACCTTCAAAGGAGCTAGCTGGATCCAGCTATGACTTAACATCACTCCCATTATTTTTAATTACTACCCTGAAAAGACCACCACGCTGTAGAGGGGCCCTATGCACAGATATAATCTGATGTGCTACCGGTCAAGATCGCAGTGAAGTACACAAACACACGCACTGACGTTTCTTAGCAAGAAGAGGAGCAAATGATGGTTAGTAACATGAAGTGCAGCACCGGTGCAAGGAGCCCTGCCTAGTCAGGAGCCGAGTCAATGAAGCATGGCTCAAGATGTGAAGTCTGTTAGCCCAGAAGTAGACAATGGCCTCCGCACAGCAACAAGGCTAAAAGCCTCTAGAAAACCTCTCCTGGGCTTCTCAAGGTCTCCCAGGAGAACCTGTTCACTCCAGCACAAAGCCACGTGAACTAGTTAATTATACTGCTAGAACACTTCTGGGCCCAACACAAATTGTGTGCAGCCATCTCAATTTCCTCTTCACTGCTTTCTTCCAGCTCCAGGATTAGCACAGCCAAAACCACACAACAGTCTTTGCAGAGAATAAAGCAAGTCTTATTTTGAGCTACTCTCCCCAGAAAGAAAGTGCAAGCAGGAAGAAGTTTTTAGGAGCAAACCACAAACCTGACTGTGATCCATTCGGCTAGCTTTATTTTCACAACTCTTAAAATAAAGATTGCCAAATAACACAGGCTGGAATGACAAATTTAAATTAATAAAACAGTAAATGGGCTTTTTTTTTCCCCCTCCCCTTCATTAAATTGCTTGTCCAAGGGATTAAATGCAGATGGTATCTGCGCTGGACAGCAAGTCCAACCAGTTAGCAAACAGAACTGGCTGCTGAACACTGCACAGGCAGAACGTTGGCACAACTTTGCATTTTTAATATTGCTGTAATATAAGCAAAACTATTACCTTTTTATCAAACAAACAATCAAATTATTTGTTTGACTCCTAGGGGACACGAATAACAGACCTGAGAATAAACCATTTTTTGTTTCATGGTTGAGATACTGAAGTTTTAGAAGGAGATACATATTTTCATAAAGCTTCCATCACAAGGTAGAATAATCCATTAAAATCCTCATTACATCCTCAAACAAATGAAAGGGAGAACAGCCATTTTGCTCAATTTTAGTGCCATTGGGTACCCTTCGTTCCTCACTTCCCTTGTTGCTCTGTAATCTAAATTGCTAAGGGCAATGTTTTTCCAACACTGGACTTTCCAAACCAGCTGCACATTTCAGGATTTACATCGTCTTGTCCTTATGTATCCACATTTTAATCATAGCCTGAGCTCCTAGTTATTCCAGAAGACTTGTAGAAGCAACTAATTACAGCAATTAGTGTTTTTAGCAATTCAGTCTGAACTCTCATTTCTAATTCAGGGCTCTAAGAAAACACACAACATGATGGCTATCAAATTAAGAAAAAAAAAATTATCAGCCCCTGCTCTTTTAGAATTTCACTGCGTAGTAGCAAACACCTTTAAAACTAAGCTCTCAGAGACATTATCCACTCAGTGCCACACTCACCTGAGCAAAGCACCTAACGCAAATTAGAGTTGTCTGTAGTTAAACACTGAAAAGGATAAAGACCTAGCAGAGGAAAGAGAATTTAGAAAGAATTCGTATAGAAATACAAACAAAAAACTGTGTCTGCCTACTTCTAAGCTTTATACACTGAAATAAACAAAAAAATCCAACACAAACTATCCAGTGTTTAAAACTTAGGTGATTTTATTAGCTTATCTGAAAGACCCAAAGCAACAAAAAGCTCATGACAATTATTTAAACTGTACTGATATAAACTGCATGACAGTATAATGTTTGCTTTTCTCTGTTAACATTTAGATCACAATTATAATTATGTTATTAGTTTATAACACATTTGTGCCATTTAAAACATAGTTAACTGTCATTGCAAAGAAAAATAAGTAACAGTACTTAAGTCCCCTGTTATTGTGGGAGCAGACCTCCATTCCAGATCTGTTCAAATACAAGCACTCATCTCAGCATTGCAGTAAACGTTTAAGTCCTCGTCAGCCAAGCCAGGAAAAACAGTCACAAAGAACTGCATGGGACAGGGCACCATGAAAAGGGGAAGTGCGGAACGCAGACAGCCTGCTGGAGCAGCCAGCGGCATTACCCGAGACACTAATCCAGCAGCTACAGTCCTGTTCTGGACCACGGGAGTGAAGAGGTTACCTTACCAAAAGATACAGTATTAGGTGGGTCTGCAAATAAAGAGCTGCCATGGGACAAGCACAGCAGAGGATGAACCTCCCAGAGCTGGGGCTGTGAGCAGATGCAGCACAACAAAAACGCATGGAGACAGTCCCCGTTATCCCAAATAATCCAGAATTATTTCTAGTTCCCTCATTCCCACTAAACAGGTTTTTTCCTCATGTAATTCATTACCCTCAATGTAAACGACACTATTTTTTTTTGAAACATCTGCACTTTTACACTTTGTCATTTCTGTTTCCTGCTATCAACGTGCATTAAACACACAGCTGTAATTTGCACACACTAGGAAACTAAAACAGTTCAAGCACACTTGCAAGCAGTACACGTCTCACCACAATCGAAGTATTTACTTCTTGCAAAGCGAAATGGAGTGATACTGTGCTGATAAGCTGTGAAAACAATGCTAAGAAATGTATGTGGTACAAAAATATCGTGTGAAGAGGGGGAAAAAGACAAGCAGAGGTCTCGAGATTATTTAAAAATTAGTATTTATTACAGCTCAGGCCCACGTGTCCCCTGCAATCTCCCTATAATTTTAGTTCACTGTAGTTCACTAAAATACTCCCGTTTTTCCAAAGCGATCACACCTGATCCCACAGCGCAAACTAGCAGAGGCAGCTGCGCAAAGACCACGATGAACTCGCAGGCACCCCCCCCTCAGTGCACATCTTCTCCTGAAAGCTGGGGCCACGGGTGGAAGGCAGCATGCTGGGACCCCAGCCACCGCGCTCCTTTCACCTGGGAAAAACTAAGCGAGCCCCGAGGGAGCCTCTCCCCCGCAGGCTGGGTGCCTCCCGACTGCCAGCGGGGGCCTGAACCGGAGGAACGCCGCTGGCCCCTGACAAACGCCTCCGAGGAGCACACAGCACCTCCGGCGGGTGCCCTCCTCCCTCCCCCCAAGCCCCGTACCTTTCCAGCTGAGGCGCAGGTTCCACTCGTAGAAGAAGATGAGCTTCCCCTTGCGGCTGTTGCAGGACGCTTCGCCTTCCACGTGCTTCAGGCCGCTGATCTCGCAGCGCCCGGCCTCGCCCTCCACCACCAGCCCCACCAGCACCTCCTTCAGCTTGCTCTTCGACCAGCTGGTCGCGTCCCGCTCCGTCCTGCGCCGGGAAGCGGGGCCGTTAAGCGCCGGCCGCCCTTCCTCCCGCTCCCCCCAGGCGGGCGCTGCCTTCTCCTCCCGCCGCCTCAGGGAGCCCCAACGGCCGCGCCGCGCGTCGCCCCTCACCAGTGCCAGTTGTTGACGTTGGTGGCGTCCGCGCGCTCCTCCACGATCCAGCGCGGGTCCCCCTGCCCCCACTTGGCCATGGCGCTGCCCCCGGCCCCGCCGCCGCCGCGCCCGCCCGGCCAGAAGGTGCCAGAAACTTCCCCTCCCCCGCGCCGCTCCTCGCTCCCCGCCGGAGGATGGAGGAGGAGGAGGAAGGCGAGGCCACACCGCCCTTCCTCCCCGCACCCTCCGCCGGGAGGGAGGAGGCAGCCGCCGGCAGCGCCCCTGGAGGCGGCAGCCCCCCTCCCGCCCCGCTACCCCTCTCACGCGTTGCGGGCTTCTCCGCCGGCGGTGAGCGGCTCCTGCCGGGGGCGGCGTGCGCGCTAGGGCGCGGGACTGCCCGCGGGGGGCCGGCCGGCTGCGTCCCGGCGGGAGGAGAGGCACCACGTCACCAGGACAACGGCAGCCGCTCAATTTCAAAAAACCAACCGCGACGGCGAGGTGTGTGCAGAAGAACAGAAAAGGCGATGTCGTAGCCGTACTTCATCTCAAATAACGACAAGGCACCACGGTTGGAACCGGGTTTATTGTCTTGCCTTTCATTTGACACACACCGTAAGGAATTAAACACACCATAAGACAGCACTGCGTCCAGGGAAGCAGCCTTCCTTTACAACCATCCTGCAAGCCCTTCTGGCATATTGCTTTTGATTTTTCCTTGTCCATCTCTTACAGCACAAACAACAGGAGTAGCAGGAATTAAAATCTGGATAACGTTTCTGTATTCTTATCGCTCATTTAATTCTGTACCGTTCCAATGAGTGTCGTGGATTTCCTAGAAGTTTTCTTCATCAAGCATTCTTACAGATGAAAAAATACATTGTGATCGTCAGGCTCGTCATCAGGCTCATTGTCGTCAGACTCATCATCTTCAGGCTCATCATCTTCGAGCTCATCATCTTCAGGCTCCGCATCCAAAATAATTGCCACTTCTGAAAATTTTACTCCTTTCAGTTCTTTTTCAGGGGCAGGCATTACAGGATCAAGTGTTGAGGAAAAAGCTGATTCTTGATTTCCATCTGTCAGAAAGCAATCCTGCAAGAAAATGTAATGCAGATGAGGCAGAAAGCTACAAATGGTAGAGTGTGGGCAAATTCTAAGCAGAAGAAGTCATATAACTTTTAAACATACATATATATATATTCTGCCTCTGAAGCTTGCAAATAAAGCATTGGTTTTAAGGCTGGAAGTTTTAGGAGCAGCATGTGAGAACCCTTTACTGTACACATTCTGTAAAAGATGGAAGAGAGTCATCACAGAGGAGGACTCCTCCTAAGCAGGGACAAACAACCCCTCCTCAAACATTTTTCATTACTTCACATAAGATCGATTTTAGTTTGGGTGTTTGTGCTTTTTTTAGTTCATCACAGGTTTACTTTTTTTGATAATTCTTCAGTTATTTGACAAATAACAAAATATCTTTCACCACATTCTTTGCAATTGCAAAGCTAATTACCTGCTTTGTTGCAAATTCTGCAGTGGGCTGGGCGTCTACATTTCTAGGTTCGGCAGCTTTTTCAGGTGCTACGTTTTCCTCATGGTCACTGTTGCAATCTAACAGTAGTGTCTCGAGGTAATTGTATTTTTCATTAGCCTGAATTAAGTCTTTGTCAGCACCACCCCCTTTGGTGCCTTCCATGTTGCTAAATGCTGTTATTTCAGCTTTCCTGAAAGAGAGTTAAGAGAATTCATGACACCTTGAGAGCTTGCAAATAGTTAAGTGACAAAAATCTTAGCCTCTCTCAAACTGAGAGCAGCATGTATGCTGATCTCAAAATTACTGGGATTTTACCCAGCTTCTTGTATCCTGAAGGGTTTTTTTTTTCTGCATAAGGCTTAACAATTTGCTAAAGAGCAAGTAGGAATTTGGCCTTGTAATTCTTGATACAAGATTAAAAGGCTTCCTTCAAGTGTAGAGTTTTTAACTTACAGTTACAAGGGTTCTAAAAAAAAAAAAAAATCAACTTATCTGCTAGGGAAAGATGCAAGGAAAATCCTGTGTTACCAGAATAAACTAGTACCCCATCTTTTGATACACTGTTTTTTATAATTTTGTGATATCAGTGTTCTACTTACACATTATTCAGGTGCTCTAGTTTCTCTAAGCTTCTCAGACTTCCATTTTCAACAGTTACACATGGATTATCAATACCCTGTATAACTTCAGCTTGCTTCTTAACCAAACAGTGTTCCTCATACTTTCTGAAAATGATGAATACATTAAAATAAAATTATTAATTCTTCTCAAAGATTGGCTTTACAGTTGTTTTAAAAACAGAACATGAAGTATTTGTGTCAGAAGTTTAATGCACGACATTTGTTTTCAGTATTATTCTGGGAATTAGTTTGGAGTATTTCCTATTTTTCTGTGCAATTGTTAGATTATGTATTTAATGGTAACAGGGTAAATACCCACTGCCCTCTTGGAAATGTATTTGTTTTCCTCAGCTATATATGGCCCTGCTGCCACTGAAGTTGGCAGCAAAACGTCCCTTGATTTCAGCATTCATGGGGTTAGAGGAGACTTATGTGGGTATATTACGGATATTTGTGCCCCCCTTCACAGCTAAAATTTCTGCGATCCACATTTCTCTACTTTCAAAAGTACTTATTTCTGCTGTTGCTGCATGACAAACACAAGAAGAAACCAACCGTCAGTTCCGTGCACTATGTCTAGCGTCTGCAGTACAACGCCAGGCATTTTGATTTATAGCAACTCTTAGGCAATACTCCACGCAAATATCAGTAATTTATTGGGTAAGTATTTTTCAAGTTGACATTTAAAGTAAAGTTATTAGTTATCAGTCTAAATTACATAGTTAAAGTAAAACTATTTGTACCTTTTTCTTATTATTTTGAAAAGCACATATACCAGGCAGGCTATGAGGGTGCAGGCTAGCAGAACACTGAGCACGATCGTTGCAATGAGTTCTGGAGTTGCTGAGTCTGCAGGAGCCTCTTCTATGGCAGCAGTAACAGACGTTGAAAATACTTTCGCCAGTTCCATATCAATGTTACTCTTCTGCTCCCTAAGTTTTCTGAAGGTAGAAGAGTAAAATGCTGATGATTCATCAGACCTTCATTTTGGCTTGAAGAGTAGTAAAGAAAACAACAGAATACCACTCCCTGCTCCACCAAGACCTTTTCTGAAGATTCAGGCATGTCACATCTTTCATTCAGGAAAAAACTCTTGTTTTCTAGCCACCAGCCCTGCTGCTCATAAACTAAAATGCTACAAAGTTCAGAAAATTGAACTTGAGAGGTCAGTATCCTCTAAATCCTCATCAAGGTGGCTGCATACAGCCTTAAGGATACCGGATAGCGCTTTCCTCAGAGAAAAAAAATCCATGGAGACTGCCCCCTGTGACCACCAACTCCATTACTAATATCCGCCACAAACAATTGCTAGTTTAAGAGAGGTGTCGAGTCTAGAAATCATGTGTTTAAATAGCAGCTGCCCTTCATTGAATGTTTATAAGAATATGCCTTCATACCACTGTCAAGTTATGAAATAAATGTAAAATGCACCTAAAATGTAAGTTTTTAATCAACATTCTGCAATTCTGAAGTCGATATCTATTTTAATAATATTATTTCTCCTTCATTTTTCTTTAAATCTGACCTTTAAATATATTTTGCAGACTTCAACAGTTTTTGACACTGAAAATTACCTTTCAATAAATAATGAAAGCTCTCTGAATTCTAAAAATTCCATTTAAGCCTTGAGATAAGCCTCAGATAAACTGTTATTTGATCTAAACCCATCCAGTCCAAGACATTAATAATTTTAGGGGAAACAAAAACTAGCTGCATAGCTCTGACACCCAGAAGACAGACCATGCCATACAGACCTTTTTACATCTTCTGCAGATACTTCCTGGTTTGCCACATCGAAAGCAATAATTTTTACATAAGTTACATCAGTGCTGCTTCTTGCTTTTCTTTCAAACTCATTGGAATAGACATCAATGATGTATACATTCCATGCAAGTTTATTTTCCAGGACCCTGCCATAAGGTGAAGAAAAGGTTTTAAATTAACTGGGCAATGACAAATTCTTTTACTCTGGAGATTAAATGATAGAAAAGTAGCATTTAATACACTTTGCAGATATTTAGTATTTTAATCTAAGCATGTAACAAAACAGGATTATCATCAGCAAAGGAATTAAGCTATTTGCCCAATATCGTTGAGTGCTTGAGTAGCAGAGGAAAAATAAAAAAATCCAGTCCTTGTCTCTGACCGGCAAGCAAAGCTACTTTTCATTAGCAGATGCTACATAACTTTTGTACATAGCTTGAAAATTCTTAGATAGGTGCTGTTAGCATAACTGAACAGTTTATTAGAGAAAGGAGGGGTTAACAAACACTTATACCTAGATTTCATAACCAATATTGCACAGTATGTCATATAGTTAGTCATGATTTTCAAACCAACAGATGGCTCATTTCATGCTTAACGTAATTTTTTATAAATACAGGCAGCAATACCTATACAATATTATAAACAGCAAAGGTGTGTGCGTGGGGGGGAAATTCAGTCTCATAATCCTTATTATTTTCTCCTCCTTCTTCACTGAGATTTCCACACTGGATCAGACTATGGGCCAGTTAATCCATCATTCTGGTAGCAGTCAGGACCAGCTGCTTCAAAGATAGTGGCAGAGAAGCTCTAGGGTTTCCATTTAATTTTTACCCATGAGAAACTGGTGCCAATGTCACAAACTCATTTTTCCATCCTTCAGAGTGATTTCCCCTCAAAAGCTCAGGACTTAATATTTCCAATGTAAATATGTTTATGTATAATCAAACAAAAAAATCTTGTGTCTTCATTAACATGCCAAAAAGGCCAAAACATGTTTTGAACTGTAGTGGGGCCATCCACACATCGCTAGCGAATCCCCTAGCACCTCCTCAAGAAGCTCTGCTGCTGTGCTACGAGGGGGGGTTTTCTTTTGCAGCGAAGGTGGGTTTGGTTTGCGGCTTCTATCCTGTCTGTCTCCACATTTGTATCTTGAGCTGACCATCCACGAAAAACTTTATCCTAGGCTGTTAAAAATCACAGAAACATTGAGGTGGGAAGAGACCTCTCCAAATTGTCTAGTCCGATGACCTCTCTGAAATTTGTCAGCTCAGGCCAAAGCCTTACCAGGTAAAAACTGGTGGATTCCTGTGAATTCCTTCACATTACTCTGAACTACATCAATTTCAAGGCCTATCTTTTCACGGGCACTGGTTGTATCACCTCCCCTGTAAGCCGTCAGACCCCTGTCTCAAAGGGGCTCTAAATTTGTCATTAGATAGAGTAACAGCATAAGCTTCACAGTTTCAAAAATACCTTTTTACTGCAGCAATGTTTCTTTCAACAACATTGATCTTCTGATTAAGTACCACCACCACAATGTTGTTACTGGAACTGGAATCGACAGTTACCTAATAAATAAATAAATTCCATGTAAGGTTTTTTCTAAAGCATTTGTACCTCTCGTAGATAGACCTTCAGCAGAAAACCCCCAAACCCCAAAACCTCTGATATAAAATAATTGTCCTCTAATAGCCAGGCTTCATGCCGACATATTTTTATGCGTCAACAGAAATGGCAACCTCATAATTCCGGCCTGAAAGTATGTAGTAAATCCTGGTGTATTTCACAGTCTCACTGTACGTAATTAGGCAATTTTTTTGTCATTACCAAACCTAGCCCTTCTTGTATACAGAGTTTTGACATGGAAGCAAATCAGGACTATAAATAGCAATCTTCCTTACATTGACTGTTGTCCGGGCTGTGAGTCTTCTTGTGCCATGGTCTGCGGCTTGGACTTCCAGATAAAACGTTCCAGCCTTTCCTGCTACAGAGACAGCAAAAATCTGCCCTGTATTTTCATTGATGTCAAATTTGTTCGTTTGATTATTCACTAAGCTGTACAGCAGAAGGCCGTTCTTGCCTGAATCTGGATCTGTGGCCTGGGTTTAAAAAAGGTGATTTGTGAAACTCAGCTTGTAGCTTTCGGGCTGCAGATTGCTCTTCAACCATAAAACTCCTCAGTTTCTATTTGTAAGAAGAGTATTCTAGGATAGTGCTGTCATATTTTCCTCTTTGCATTAATCAAAGTGGGGCGCAAACTACCAGAATCAGACCAAGGGTATGAAAGGGGAAATGCATTAACCATAAAGTCTGGAGGATGCTACAGCTGCAAGCATAAAAGGAGCAGGCTAGAACCTAGGGATAACACCAGGCTTAGAAAAAGATGAGAACTGCTCTGTTTTCCCATCTGGGTCTGACAGATGACAAAGCGGTTAACGGTGCCAAAGAGAGAAGGGTAATCTGTGCAGTATGTAATCCATAACAACAGTATGAGTCAGAACAGAACGTATAGCTCTCCTGACAGACCCAGTGGTAGGACAGGTATGAACCAGTTCCCAAAACACCCCATCCTTCACCAGCATTATGGCAAAGCAGGATGATGGGCAGAATCTGTCTCAAGCTTTCAAGAGCAGATTTAACAGCTCCTTTAACTCAGTTTAACTGTGGAATAAATCCAAATCTTTCAAAATATTTCTGTCCTCATGAAGAGCACAGAAAGATACTCTACCTGAACTGTAATAACCGGGTACTTGTACGGCACAGAGTTTGGTATCCGAGCAGAGTAGGCATTATTCAAAAATGCTGGCTCTTCATTTACATCCTGCACTGAGATTGTCAGCATTGCCACGTTTTGAGCAAACACACCTATTAAACAAACACAAGTTAACTGCAACAACAAACATCAGCAAAGCACAACTTTCAAAGACCAGGTCAGGCTGGGGCTATGCAGCAGTATCTCTGCTGCATGCGAGGAAGGGGGAGAAGAAAGGGAATGCAGCAGGGATGTGCCAGCAGGAGCTTCATCCCACCCCTCCTGGGGCTTCAGCGAGAGCAGGCTGTTCAAGGCAAAAGGTGACAGTGCGGCTCCTCTGTCAGCCCTCTCCAGCTGTGCTGTACCAGGCAAGGGACCCACTGGCTCTCTCCAGCTTTTGCTGAGGAGCCCAATGCCCAGCTATTCTATTCTTTCCCAAGACGACGGCAGGGCACCGTGAGGGTTTGCACCCTTGGAGGAAGGCTGCTGCTTTTCTTTGCACAACCTTGACCTTCAGCTTTTCATCTTTCACAGCAGACTTTTCAGTTACAGAGCATCACAATTCCTATTCTGGGTTGCAAATACAGAAGACGTGTTCGTTGCCACTGATTTAAATTGGAATGTCCTTCAAATCAAAAAGTTACCTGAACACTGGACTTCTGTGGCAGGCGAGAGATTTTCATTTGCTTCAATTAAAATCACATACTGAGCAACTTCCTCATAGTTCAAATTAATTGCTGTTCTCAGCTGACCACTTTTCGGATCCAATCTAAAATGACCTGGAAGAAAAACCACGCACCTTTGTTGTTATAGCTACCTTTTCACTTGTATCCCTCCTACCTCTTGTGTCTTAGCTGCTCTTAGGATGTTTCCATGGGCCCTCTGCTCTTAAGGATGTGAAATGCAACACTACCACTGGCTCAGCAGCAAAAGCATCACTGCTGGGGTCCTGTCCCAGACCAAACAGGCCTTAAACATGAAAAGGAGCAACATACTTGGAAAACAGAATTGCAACCTCTTTCTTCACCAATTTCCAACTTTTCTATCAGTTCCTAATTATTTCCTTTTTTTCTGAGTGCAAATTGAACCACAGCTGCAAAAGCTGAAGGAGGCCAGATGCGCTAACATAGGCACAAGTGCAAGGAAACGATAGACTAAAAGTGATGGACAGGGAGGAAGCTGCTTGCTAACAAACTTCTATTTTGGCTCCAGGAATCCATTTTTTGACTACAGGAACCCATTTTGTGACAAGTTACCACCACCTGTTTAGCGAAAGAAGATTAACACAGTCCATGCTGAAGAGCTCTGAAAGAAATTCTGTGTGTACTTTCGTTTTTTTAAAAAAAAATGACACAAGCTTTAATCTTTACTCTCCATCTCCTCATTTACATACAGCCACATCTGCCACACAAAAGACAGGTTGTTCTGTTATCTTAGCTAGTTTAAGTCATACGGGAAATAGTACTCACCTTTTTCATTGCCAGATACAACTGTATAATCAATTTGTTTTCCTGAAGTTTCAACCACAATAAAAGCGTAAATGAAATAATCCACTCCCGTGTTTTCCAAAACGGAAATGCTAATATAGAAAATAAATGATAAATCATAATATTAAATTTCCCAGCAGTTGTTGCCCTGGCAGGCTTTGAAATTTAACTCTTTTAGAGCGAGTTCTTCGTGGAAAATCCTGCCCCATCCCCTCTAGCTATTTGCTAGAGCTGACTGCCAATCAGAGTGCAGCGCAAGCCCTATTTTTCTAGCCAGACATTTGGTTAACCTTGAGTAAAGGCTAAGGAAGAATGCTTTACTAGTGTGCGAGAGGAAAGGGACAAAGAGTCTGGCTTATACAAGCTGCACGATAAAGAAATAAAAGGTGATGCCTTGCATCATGTTCACAGAACCACAGGCATAGCAGAATTTCCTGGATGTTTTGTTTAAAAAAAACACAAAACTGGTGTCCTTTCTTCTGCATGGAAGAATATGAAAATTAGCTTCAGCTTTCAACTTTACTATGTTTTCCACTAGTTGGAGAATGTGTACCAATTATACAACTTAACATGAAAGCCTCACCTTATTTCACTCTTGTTAAACCGTGGAACAAATGGACGGTTGTCAAACACATGAAGAGTAATTGTAGCAGTGTCATTTAAAGATGGAGAGCCTTTGTCCTTAGCCATCACTGTTAAAAGGACCTCTCCTGATTGAGACAGTTTTCCAGTTGTAATTATTTTCCCCTCGTTCATATCTTCTATCAGGAAGAATGGGCTGAAGTTTTGATCAGGGAGGATGTAGTACTCAATAAGGCCATTTTGCTCCTGCCACGAAAGGAACACAACTTCACGTAACTATTGCTTGCAGGACCATGTATTTCAGTGCCCCAAGTCCCACAGTACAGACTCATTGGAATCTCAATATTTCCATGCTTAAATTGACAGAATGCCAGAGACATTTTAAATAACTAGAGAATCAGGCTCAGAGCTACTTTGTGCTTAAGCTCTAATACAAAAGCAGCAGCAGGGGAAAGAACCAATAGCAAGAGCGTCCCCTACACCCTCCCCACCCCCTAAATTAATTTTGATGTTCCAAGATCCAAAAAAAAATTCCCATAGCAATACTCAAGAAAACTACATGCACTGGGAGCACATTTTGAAGGGCAGGATAAACACTGAAACAAGAGATTTGACAATGTCTAAATATCTCCAGTGAACTTATTTAGAGAACAAAATCTTGAGGTTAGCAATGGTAAGGATTGGTGCTGATAAAAACATGAAGCAAAAGAAAATTCACAAGCAGTTGGCCAATTACACAGCAAAAAAATTAAAAAGGGTCTCTAACGAAAATAAGTTAAGGGCATGTGTAGAGGGGGACAGACAGAGTAGTGAAAGAGTGTCATCTAAAGGTGCGATGTCATGAAGAATAAGCCAAAGTCCCTTGGATCCTTTTCACACCCTGAGGAGAAGCACGGCCTCCCCACTGCAATGAGGGTACGCCCTGTTCCTGCCTGCCACAGGAGAGTTGGACACATTTTACTCTACGCACATCACCTCACTTTCCTGAGATGAGCCGTTTTGACAGACCCTTAGGGTTTGCTCGATGGCATTTTGCTCTGTATTTCTGAAAAGCGTTGTATCCTGTTCTTCCGTGGCTCTGCGGCAGCAGGATCAAACCCTACCATGAACATCTGTTGTCATTAAGTAATCTGTGGACTTATAATTATTTCAGGAACAGGGAGGAACAGGGCAAAGTCTAATAATTTCAGTGCTGGACTCTGCCCCAGAATCTTGAAAGGGTGGCACAGGGGGAATGAGTGCCCCTCTGCATGGCAGAGGACCAGACATGTTATCTGAGGGGTAAGTTTCATTAGGGTCTCAATGCAGATCACAGAGTCCAGCAACTTTCATACGCAATTTCACTTTTTCTATAAAATCATTGAGAAGGACGATAAAAAAGAGGGGCCATTAGACTATTTACAGCAATATACCACAGCTGCAGCTATTTTAACGAAAATTATGCGTGAAGAAATAGGAAGGCACCTTCTACATCTATTCTGTTGTCACTTCTAGTTGTGTCATCTTTTAAATGATATAATTAGTAGTGGTGTTGTCATGGTGATCTGGTTGACTACTGGATATCTCTGCCAGTGCCTGGATACTACACTTGATGGGTGTAGTACAGGTATATCAAACAAAATTACTTTAAAAAATGGGGACAGAGAGAATTTGGCTGGGGTACCACGCTTCAGAGGCATCTGGTAAGCAGGCATTTCCATGTTCAAGCCAGCAATGTGATGTTTGGCTTTTACAGATTCTTCTACTTCAGAAGATCAAATAACTTCACAGACACTAAATTGCTTCAGTCCTTGTATGTATACTTCTGAAAGGCAGGTACAATCCCATGTAATAAGGGGAAAAAATTAAGGCAAATATAGCTGAAGAAGCACAAGAGAAAATCAGTAACATCAAAAGTCCTGATTTCCAATTCCCAATGCCGTTAGTCAATCAGAAATAATTTTCTGCTACATTTGGTATTTCATGCCTAGAGAACGGAGAAAAATATATTTGGGCTGCAGCTTAAAGCAGTGTCAAAATGAAACAGGAGTAGTTACCTGATCTTTGTCAGTAGCGCTCACAGTTATGACATGAGCACCTACAGGATTAATCATGTTTATAGAAGCAGAATAGGAATTCTGAGCAAATACTGGAGCATTATCATTCACATCAATCACTAGAACAGTGACCTGAGCAGTTGCCTAGAAAACAAAATGGGGTTTATGCATTTTAGAATATTTAGAATGTCTTATTTAGCAATATTTTCTGTAATTTGCATATGCAACACAGTATAAATTAGACTTTTGAAAATGCTGTAGTAAAATAATTGTGTTAGGTTTAATTTTGTCAACTCAACATCAGAGATCACTACAGAATTTTAACATGAGAGGGGCAGGAACTCAATGTTGCAGTAGGATTCTACTTCTTGAAATGTTTCTGAACGATTAAGACCAGGATGTATTTAGGAATCCAACTGCTAGACGCAGTTAATGGAACCACACATGCCCAAGATCTGTTAAGTAAGTGTGTAATACCTTTTCAAATAAAAGAAATACTGCAGAACTAGAACAATTTGCTGAAAATTACTTTTTCTCCCATGAAAAATTATCACGGCACTTGCAGTACTAACAGCAGCAGGCAAGAATTCCAGTTCCCCAGCAGAGGTTAGTCTGCAAACAATTCAGGGTCCAATTCTATCATGCATTATTATGAAGTATTTCAACTAGTTATGGAGTATACTACTACTCATCATGGACAAAGGTCGCAAAAGTCTGACCTTAAACATGATTAGGTGACTAATTTATTCTGCACAATAAACATCTTTGATAGATCTCCCTCATGCTACTCCAAAATCCGCTCTGAATAGAAGAGTGACTGTTCATTACAGTAACTGTCTCTTACCTGATGGAAAGGGGCAGATTTATTGTTGACTGCATTCACTGTAAGGCTGTAATTATTCATGGTTTCATAGTCTGGAGAGTTCTTTATCTTAATGTTGCCGTGTATTTCATCTATTTCAAACATATTTCCTCCACCACCTGAGACACATTTATAGAAGCACTATCAATTAATACATCTTAGAAGAACATAATTATCTACACATTTAAATGATATGTTTACTTGTGTCTTGAGCTCATTAAAACAATTTTTTAAATATCATATAGATAATGTAGAAGAAAAGCAGAAAATATTTTGAGTGGATGAGCATTTGAAATGTGAGCCAACAGAATGGGTTGACGAGTTTTGCAGATACATCTGTCACACTCAGAAAGTAATAGTGCTTGAGGCACGCAAATGATGATGGCAGCACATTGGAGTTCTGGGGTGAATCTCTGGAAGCAAGTTCCTCCAAGCCTGTGCAACTCTTAGAGGGGATCAGAGGTGTTCCCAGGCGTTTTGACAGTCTTCTGACCTTCTGTATGTTCAGTCTCATGTTTGCTGGTGACAACAGTCATGAAGCACTATAACAAGTCAGCGCTCCTGCCAAGATCTCTAAGAGGAGATGTCAGTGGATTTATTCCGTCTCTAATGAAGGTGGACTGAGAGGCACACAGGTCTAAAAAGAAATCTGTTTGACTGCCAAAAGACCTGGCAGTGACTTTTACTGGCCACCCTTGTTCAAAGCCACCTCAAAGTTTATATGCATATTGGAAATAAAAGACTCTAAAACCATATAAGCTGTATACACATTGCTCTTGATGGTCCATACAATAAAACCAACTCTTTCAACTCCTGCAGGCTGTGGTTCAGAGGGGTCTCAATCTCCACCTCTGTCAGATTAAAGGGCAGCAGCAAAAGGCACACTGTTCCCAACTGTGATGCCATCAGCTACCACAGTTAAATGTGATAGGAGGCACGAATCAGAGCTCTCAGTCACTGCAGTTGACAAGCTGGCACATTAATTGAAGGTACTTTATATTAATAGCCTGGACAGATATCTGAGGTAGCAGAGTAGGTG
Organism: Gorsachius goisagi; assembly: GCA_018403395.1. Taxonomy (NCBI): domain Eukaryota; kingdom Metazoa; phylum Chordata; class Aves; order Pelecaniformes; family Ardeidae; genus Gorsachius; species Gorsachius goisagi. Next base: position 5,600 of record BOSO01003991.1, on the reverse strand, counting down.
ACCTGCTGCTTGTTGTGGCATTTCCGCTGCAGAGGTAAAGGTGTCCAGCACAAGGGTAAAGACAACAGCTCTCCAGCAGCCGTCATCAGTGAGTCAGGTCCCTGACACACTTGTGATAGCATTTACACCATTTACAGCTCGTCGCAGCTGTGAAACGCTCACAGTCCACAGGCTGAGGCAAGGCTTAATTTAGCATCATTTAATACCTGGCACAGGCACAACAGTTTCTACAAGGCAGGGATGAGTTCAGTCCTAGACCCTTATTCCTCATTCAAGAAACCTATGGGCACTTTTTTCATCAAAATTACTCCCGCTAATTGCAGCTATGGCAGTCAAGTAGCTAAAGATTTATTTTTTTTTTAAAGCTGATTTTTAACAGAATTAAGAGTCTCAAGAAAAGCACAACACTGTACTTTCTGCAAAAGAAGTTCCTAATCAATCAGTATGAAAGCTATATGAGCATAAATTAGTAAAATGCCAAACCAGGTGAAAGAGAACCTTCCTGGCTTATGTGGAAAGGGGTTGGGAGATTGCGCACATAATGCTATTTATGCTTGGAACAGTAGAGACAACAAAGTGACAGTTGTTCCAGTGCAGTGAGAGAATTCCTTGTTACCTGTAAGTCTATAGAGAAAAAAGGCATTGTCTCCTGTGTCTCTGTCTGTTGCTGTGATTTTTCCAACTATTAATCCCACAGGCGCATTTTCATTTACACTGAATACAGTCACTGGATCAAAGACAGGTGGCCAGTCATTAACATCAACAATCTTTATGACAACTGTGCAGTAACCTCTTTTTTTCTCAGGGATTCCATCATCTTCAGCATATATCACAACCTGTAAGTTGCACAATTATTGATAATGAGAAGTCATATAAATAGGTACTTGCGTAAGGATTAAAAAATCTGCATGAATTTTAAACTTTGGAGTATTCTTAGAAATGTAAACTCAAATTCTGAGTTCACCTTAAAATTATTATAGAAACATAAGGACTATTTGGTCAATTAAAAAAAAAAATCTTTCTGTATAGAACCAACAAATTCACTAATATTTTTGCTTGAAGCAAAATAAGATCATAAAAAATATCCAGCAGTGGCAGAAACAATAAAGAAGATTAACAGAGAATTGTGTCTGCGAGATGTCAGTCCAGTATAGACACAAGCAAACAGACAACACTGAATACATGAGCTGTCATTTTGAAGTTAGTTACTCATGTGATGATGTGTTTGAGAGTTTGTAGGGCAGGTGAACAATGAGTTTTGCTTGAATTTCATTATAATCTAAAGGCATCTAAAGTGTCTTGCTTTAATAATGCATTGCATCTTCACATGCTCATATTCTAAAACAATGCATAAAATGTTCGAGCAATATCAAGCTAAACAGAAAGTGTCACCTGTTATCCAAGGGAAAGATAAAGAGTTCTGAATAACAAAAAGACTTAAGAATGTAAAGCAAACCTGATACTCTGTAGGTTCCTCTTCATAATCAAAGGGGGCAGTGGAATAAAGAATTCCAGTTGCTTCATCTATCCTAAATTTTAGTCTGTCTCCATTGAGAATGCCATATGTTAAGAAACCATTTCTCCCTGTATCACTATCCTGAGCTTTCAGCTGGACAATCTGAGTAGCAGGTAAATTCTGTGGATGAAGAACAGATTGAGGCTGTCAGGGACTTTGGTTAGCTGGAATTTCTTGAATTATGTGAAAGGAGGAAAGTAATAGATACCACATATGTTTACCATAGTATAGATATTTTAAAATCAAAGTATACAATTTGTTCAGCACAGTAAGATAATATCTTGTTTTCTCTAATTTACAGAAAAGAACTATTTCCCCCCATGTCTCTACCTACAGCAGCAATCTTCAGAAAGAAAAAACACCACAATTTCAAACAGGCTGAATGTTAACCTCAAGCAACCGACTTGCTGTTGAGGAATTATTGATGTTTAATAGCCTCTACTCCTATGAAACTCAGTGGATGTTCTCAACTTCAAAATCACGTTTCTTTCTGAACACTATTTAGCTAATAATTACTCTTTAAAAAACAAATAATCTGTGTCTTCCTTTTTAAAAATGTTATTTGCATTAAGATTGACAGTAAATATCGGTGTTTCACTTGCACGGCCATTTGAGACCTGATCTAAAATTTGTTCCAACAGTGCATCCAGCAATTCCTACCGTTTAAATCTTTCACAAGGAAATCAATTTTTAAGGTTGGGAAATGTGATTCTAACTCTTCTCCATTAAACTGACTGGGAACATTAAAAATAGGTATGATAATTAAACCTATATTTAGCTCAATGTTAGAAATGGACTAGGTTGGAAATCAGTTGTCAGTATGAATCAGCTGGCAATCTCAAAGGCAAGGTACATGCTATATAAAATATAAACACAATCAATGTGCTTCTTTTTAAACACGTAGCTAGCAGATTAAAGCGTGAAATGTATTGTTTGAAAATTGAAGAGTGAAATGTTAAGATAGATGCTTTTGCATAATTAAATGCTGTGGCTTCTTTTGCAGGCTATCGTAACATAACAGCCACAGACTAAAACCTGGCCTGTTAGTGTCAGGAAGAATCACAACAGATAATACCTGTGCAAGAGGAGAAATGTTTCTTAATTAGAGACTTCTGCCTGCTATTTCTCTGTATGAAGTTCCATTACAAAAGGCTGAGAGAGTCTATAAGGTGCCCAGCACATCCACTAGATTGTGAATGCACATGAATATTCTCTGTGTCCAAATATGCAAGATGGAGTGACTGTTTTTCCTTTGTGGAGTCCCTTATTAGTAAAAGATTCACTTTTCCTTTAATATGTCCACATTTCTAAACCATTCTCTATATGTATTCGGATTTTCAGCTTGAAATAAACCTTAAAACATCATATAGCAGAATAGAATGGTTAAGCCTGTCCAGTTACAGGATGTTTACTTGGATACTCAAAAGATTTTTTTATTATTCTGAGGGTTTATTTTTGTGATTCATTTTGGATGACATTTTCTTACCTCTTCCAATCTTTTTTCTAGTAGAGAAGATGGGAAAACTGGAGGGAAATCATTTTCATCGATAACATCCACAATCACAGAAACTTCATTAAATATGGGAGGATTCGACAAATCTGTTGCTTGTACATTGAAAGTGACTGGAAAATCTTCCAGTTTCAAATTCTTTCTTGTTCTTACAATACCAGTGGATGAATTGATAATGAAATACCCTGTTTAAGAAAAAACAGAAATTATTCTGTTTATGATTTTATTACTTAAAACTGAAGATATGAACCCTTCAATCCAAACTATACATTATGTATATGAATATCGTATGTTACAGTATTCTTCAAAGAACAAAATAAAAATTCAACATGGATTTACAAGAATATCAGATGTATCCAGGGCTGTAATTAACAAAACCAAAAAATTCAGGAGGTCAGACGGGAACCCCACCACTCTCCAGTCTGAAGGTCTTCACCTTCCTCTGAAATAGTAAGAAATTATTTGTCCCTGTTTCAGTCAGAAGTGATTTTATTACCTATGAAGTCCTGTTCTTACTGAAGATGAGGAATTCTTCAAATAAATTGCAGGAGATCACAACTTCATACAAAACATTTTACAGAAAAATACCATAAAGTGGGTATGTTTGATGAGACGATAAAATCAGCTCCATGTTTAGTAAAAAAAGACACATGACAAAGGAATGATCCATTTGATCCCATGTAAGCTTACTCTACACATTCAAGTTTGTTAAGAAAATGTTGCTGAGTTAGTTTTTCTACAAGCAGTCTTAATGCTGAATTAGGTATTCTTTCCCCAGTCGCTGTAACTTTATGCCTGATCAGGTACCACCTGATCTTCCTGTAGCAGACATAAAAAAGCAGGCAGCTGGTGCAGCCAGCTCTGTATCTCATGTGGCTCTAGCTAATCTGACAGAAATCCAATCATGTGCCCACACCTGATACATATCAAATGTGTACATCTGGTTGATATATTTCCGGTATTATAGGCTGTAGAACTCAGATAAAAGAAAAAGGAGAGAAAGAAGAAACAATCCGAGAGCTAAGCGCTCTGCAGCACTAGTTGTTTAACACACCCTCTTCCTTGTTATTTCACATAAAGAGCTTACCCTTTTCATCTCCAGATACAATACTGTATATCACAGGGACTTCATACAACACACTGATCTTTACAACAAATGTATCAGGCAGCGCTTTCTCACTCAGAGGGGCAGGCTGATAGACTGCTTCAGAGAACACTGGGAATGAAATGTTGGTGGGAGCTATCGTTATTGACACCTGCAGAGAAAAGGAGACGACTACAGGGGTTATGGTTGCAGGTTTAGCAGACTTTCCTATTCAGGTATGCAACAGCAGCAGAAGTCCAGAACTTTGTCAGTAAGAAAAAGCCTCTGATTGCTGCACGCCAAGTTTGACATATTAGTGCCTTGAAGGCAGCGAAGGTTAATGAAAAATGCCAGCAACTTCATCAATTTAGGTTCACCTGTATGCTTTTCTAAATATAGAGAAGGATTCCAGTTCATCACATACAGCACACTTCAAATGACTTATCTAGCTAAACAGCTCTCAGAGAGGTACTGACCTGTATTTGCAACAAATTCTTCCACTGGAGAAAGTATGACCAGAGCAGGAGCTTGTAAGTACAGTATTTTAAAATTATTACAACTGATTTAATATATGAAATGGTGACAAGTGGTAAATAAATAATGCCTCCTGCTTTACAAAAAAAAAAGATAATTTATTTCTAGATGATGCCAGACAGCTGCTGTCCAGAGCTCTGAAGAATGATGGTGCATAAGTCTAGATTTTAAGGTTCTGTTGAATATAATTTTCTACATGTCTTTATCCATATACATTTCTAGTCCTTTTTTTAATTCTGCTAAGCTGTGATACTTAGTGGCGAAAGATCACCAGACACCTATAAGCACTGTGTAAAAAAATACTTCTTTTATCACATTAACATTTCTCACTCTTCAGTTTAGATTCTTTTTTTCCTTGTATTATAGGAAAATAAATAGGAACACCTTATCTGCTGTCTCCTGTTTATTCTATCACATAATTCTATTACATCCCCTCTGACTGTCCCACTCTTTGACGTTGCACAGAAGTCTCCACTCCTCTAATCTTCCTCCCTCACAGTCTAGAGCTTCTGTCTGTCTTTTTGTCACGGTTTAACCCGGCTGGCAACTAAGCACCACGCAGCCGCTCGCTCACTCCCCCATCCCTCAGTGGGATGGGGGAGAGAATCGGGAAGGAGAAAAAAGGTTAGAGCCGTGGGCTGAGATAAAGACAGTTTAATAAGAGAAAATAATAATAATAGTAATAATGAGAATGGTAACAGAATATACAAAATGAATGATGCACAATGCAATTGCTCACCACCCGCCGACCGATGCCCAGCCCATCCCGAGCAGCGATCACTCTCCCCGTGACCGACCAACCGACCAACTCCCCCCAAGCATGACATTATATGGTATGGAATAGCTCTTTGGTCAGTTTGTGTTAGCTGTCCTAGCTGTGCTCCCTCCCAGCTTGTTATGCACCTGGCCAAGCAGGAGAAGCTCAAAAAGTCCTTGAGTAGTCTGTGCACTACTTG
>BOSO01003990.1:45448-73098 GCA_018403395.1 Gorsachius goisagi | reverse complement strand
TGCAATACCCCTTGGGCCAGTTGGGGTCAGCTGTCCTGGCTGTGCCCCCTCCCAGCTCCTGTGCCCCTGGCAGAGCAGGGGAAGCTGAGAAGTCCTTGACTGGTGTAAGCCCTGCTCAGCAACAACTGAACCATCAGTGAGTTATCAGCATTCTTCTGGTACTAAATCCAAAACACAGTGCTATACCAGCTACTAGAAAGAAAAGTAACTGTATCTCAGCTGAAATCAGGACGACATGTTCTTTGTGTGTGTCCAGGGAGGAGGAAGCAATGTTCTTAATGTGGCAGTGCTGGAGCTGGCATGAATTTATGCAGTTCCATTAGTGAGACTACATATCAATTCCAGTCCCAGATGACCAATGCTATCATTAGCATAAGCAGCATCCCACTAAAATTTCACAGACTATGACAGACTTGTGCTGGAGGCCATGTTTGGTCAGATGTCAATGGATACTTTACTGAGTGGCTAGATTTTCAAAAGAAGACTGATATGATTACAGAAAAATTTATAACCTCTCGGCTTGTAGAGAAGAACTTCAAAAACATTGTAAATGCACTCTCTCCTGATTAACACTCAATGGGGGCTGGGGGGGGAGAGAAATAAATATAATTTAAAATTATCTCAAGAATTTAAGTAGGCTGGAATTAGAGCTACATCCTTCAGTTGTCAATATTGTATAAATACCTTAAAGAACAGAATGGATTGGTGGGTGACTTCTGGAATAGGAGGAAGATCTGATTTTTAAGTGTCCTGTTTTCCTTTGTGTATTAAACTGTATTATCGCAGTGAGAAGATTTGTGTAATTTTCTTTGAAGGAGTACAGATAATCTTTTTTAGCTTCTCCATGAAACTGAATAAATAAAAATAACCTCTGTTGGTGAGCAAAAAGTATGTGATCTGTTTAGCAGCAACTATTATATTAGAAACTGCTGCATGCTGCAAACCCATTTTGTGGGATTTCTTGGTTTGAAATATTCATCATTCACACAGTAAGACTAGCAAGTCACAAGACAACTTACAGATGGTTAACAGATCTCACTGCTCAACTTGTTGGAATATCCTGGGAAATAAAGTGAGTTATAAAGAACCTGAAAGGTCAGGTTTATGCTTTTTTCTTTCTTTTTTTTTTTTTTTTCTTTTCTACTAAGAAACTTATAAATTATTGGTTAGTTTCTTGTAAATTACTGGTTTTGTGATTGTTTGGTGGAAAAAAGCCTTGAGGCAAAAACCCTTGCAGAATTGGAAGCCCATCCCCTTGTAGTCAGCCATTATTGCATATAAACCTTATTGGGAGGGTTAACTGACAGCTGTGTGCTGTATCTTTCAGGGGTGAATGTATCACATAAAGGGGTGAATCACTGATGACTTCAGCTTTCTTCCTCTTCTCACTCAGCAAGAGCTGGGAATGCTGAAGCACTAATTCAGAATATTGCTCTGTATCTTCATTCTGTGTGGAAGCATTTTCCTTCCATGTGGAGAGGCTTCTATTAAAGACTTGATTAGCATTTCTTTTAGCCTTTTGATGCAAAGTGCAGGGCACTCGGGGGAAGACTCTGGTTCCCTTATCATCCCGGCAATCTCCTGTTAAGAAGATGACATAGTGTGGTTTGTGAACAAGAAAAATGTTGGAGGCAGGGAAAAAAGGATTGGGGTAGTCATAGTTCACAGGGATACAGAGATGCACAGCCAGTCCTTGGAACAGGGAAGCAGTCCACAGCGTACTGTTGAAGAGGCTACTATCTTATGTAAAAATCACAGCTCATTGCACTTTTGTCAGGCACCAGCTCCAGCCTGTCACTGAGCTTTGAGATGCCTATGCAGTTGCGTAAGGCAGAGATATCTCTCAGGAATAAGTCAACCTATTGTAACCAATACAGCAACAACAAAGCAGCTGATCAGCAGTGACTTGTTTATTTGACATGCATCAATATCTCACCCAACTGTTGCAGGGCTCTTGCATTGTAACTTCAGCAGAAGAATGGTGAGAATTAGTCAAAAGAATCCTATTTAATACCCTCAACTCTCAAAGTTTTCTTGATATCAACTTTTCTCTGCTTTCTTCCTATTCAGTACTCTCCATGCTATCTGGAAGACCTCCAAATCACCCCTTCTCTTTCATTATACAGTATTCCTTCCTCTCCGAGACATATTTCCTCTTCTGACTGAAGTAATCAAGCTTTCTCCTTCACACTTTCAGCTCTTAAATAATTCCCAGCAATCACTCTATATAGTTTGCCAGTCAAGTGGAGAGTCAAAAAGTCAGGCTCTCCTGTTGGTCACTGTCATATGGTCCTATTTTCTGCTGAATGACTGTGGAGCTACTAGTCCTGATAGCTGTGACCCTCAGCTGCTAAATGTTTGACCAAGATGTAGGAGCAGGGGTACAGCTGAGAGCTGCCCAGTCTGGCAGGACAGATATGTTATTTGAGGGAAGATAGATTGCATTATTGAACTGGCCTGTTAACATCATCCTCTGCGTAGAGGGCATTGAATCATTGGTGTAATCTCAGTGGCTTGCAAAGAAGATAGGCTCGCATGTCAGGGACCAATAGAATACGATAACCTTAGGAAAGAAAACTGCGATCCGGGCTTGTACTTCAAAAAAATCAAGAATGACCTTTTATGGTCTTACATTTGTTCTGTGGCTGATGAAAAGTAGCAAATCTGAGGCAATCAGTGTGCCTCAGGCAAAGCCTTGCAGGGCCACTCTGGATCTGGCAAACACTTTCCACGAACTGAGCTTTTGTTTATTAGGTCCATGGATAAACACTATGTGAGTGCTTCTGGGGGGAAAAAAAAGTATCTTATGGAGCTTTTTGAAGTCACATCTCTGTGCATAGGAAACTTGTTGTATAGGAATAAAAAAGTGACAGTAATTATAAAGGCAGTTAGAAAACCCTGGGTGTGAGTTGGGGCAGAAAACTTTTTGAGTAGCTGTCCTAAAGACAGAAGTAAAGAGGAAGAAAAATATAACACTTACAACACTCCCAGTGGTACAGTTTGGAGGATAGGCTAGAAGCTATACAGATTGCATAACACAGATAAATGTTCAAGGTTTTAATTGGTGTGACTATGTATCTTTTTTTTTTCCTCAAGATGTTCCAGAACTTCTTGTTGGTTTAGCTGAATAAACTGGATTTTTTTCATATAATGTGGGTCTATTCCAAACAATTAAGCTTTGTAGCTGGTTGAAATGAGTGATACTCTATGTTATTATATTTTTGAAGAGCAAGCTCCCTGTAAAAAAGAGAAAAATCAATATTATTACATGGATTAGAAAAGACATTTTTTTTTCTTTATTGCAGAAGAGGATGTAAGTGTAATTTCATAAAGTGAGACAATAACTTGAGTTACCAAGCTGGGTGCTTGCTTGCTTGTCTATGATAGCTTTTTTCCTCCCTCTTCCTAGCAACTAAGGAACAAAATTTTATGAGGTTAAGTGAAGCAGTCTCTACTCAATAAGAATTAATCACCCTTTGCAATACAGAAACATGTTTTCTGAAATCTCTGTGCCTCTTAGGTCTACTTATACCCACACAGCTACCTACAAGCCTTGGGGCACAACGAGGTGTAGATGAGTCTGGTTTAAGTATTCCACTTCAAAATCAAGCTCTTGGGTATGATTCTCATGCATATTATGGTAAAACTGGAGTAAGTAGAAAATAAAGTTTGCGCAAAATGGGAACATGCTCTCACCTTTTTTAAAAATTCTGGGTTTTTTCCCCAAGCTGTACACCTTTCTTTCTCCCTGATATTTTTCTCTCTTTCCTGCCTTCTTGATTTCAGCATCATTTTGTCTTGAAGTTTGTACACTTAAGGAAATACTAACTTGCTGCTTTATACTCCAGAAGGCTGGGACAGCAAATACTGTTTCTGCATTGGCTTTCATAATATTCATTTAAAATACCTCTGAAAATAATAAAACCAGCAATCTTGTTCTCAGATACTGCACTAGAATGGAGCTTGCTTAGTTGTATTCTGAAACTAAGAAATTACATTTCCTAGATAAGTTTTACCTTACCTATTATAATGAAGTTATGAATTTACAGATAGAAATTGTGTCCACTATATATTAATATCACAGAGTATGTTTGTTCTTGCGCCTTCACACCAGGAACTGTTTGTTGGTTTTGCTAACTTTTATGTGTGTTATTCTTAGCAAGAAATTATTAATCATTCTGTAGAGTACAGGACAGACTCTTGGTGTCTCTTGGACTGAGTGGTAAGTTGTCGCATTGTACACAGTATTCCTATCAATCTGAAAACCAAGCATTCTTCAGGCAATTAATTACCATCTAGCTGCTTCCTATTCTGGATTTTCAATGAGCCTTAGTACTAAGATTTTTGGACAGGACTTTACCTGTCTGTGGAGCTCAGTTGCCCTTTTAAAACAAAAAAAGACTTTCAGTAGAGGATCAGCCATTGCTCAGCAGATGTACTAAAACTTCCTTTCTTTCTGCCTCTGTCATTGAAAGGAGTATCATGACTCAATCACCAGGGTAAGTTCTAACTTTATGCATCAGAGGATTGAAAATATCATTTGCAGACCCCTCTATTCAGTGGAGAAAACAAAGCTACAAAATGTTCCCAGGCTACAGCTGTATTTAAAGTCCTTTAAATTCAGAAAATTAAGAAGTGTTCACCCTGAAATCATCCAAAAGATAAAAAGCACTGCTGCCATACAAAATAAGCAAGAAAATGCACCCTGCTTTCTGTCCCTCTCCCCTCTGTCTTCCTTATTACCACTGATATAATGAATATTTTCATCCTACCTTGCTCAATTATGACTAATCTAGGAGGCATATGGGAATTTTATTTCACTTAAGAAGGGAGAACAGAGAGGAAAACATCCAGAAAAACAGATTTTAATTTTTTTAAAAATCAAAAGGAAGAAGCTCTGTTTCTGAGATCAGAAAGCACCTACAAGTCTTATTTTAGAGATTATATATTACTTTGAACATGTCACATTGTGTTGTGTCGAACATGCTTCTCCATGTGAGAAGTGACGATGTGACTAATGCCAAAAGATGCATAATATCGTAACATGTTGTGTCAGAAGAAACATTTCCAAACTATAACCCCCAAAATCTTTAACCCATCCCTTTCCTTGCAACAATTTAGAGTCCAATCTGTTTTTTCAGATTTTTTAATGTTTTCCTTTAGTTATTAGGAGTAACTTCCAATGAATTATTTGTATATTATCACAGGCTGATAAATTCCTCCTGTCATTAATATATGGCAGAGTTTTCTGTTTTGACATCTGGCTTCTAGTACAACAAATGCCACTGACAGGATTCATATCTATGTCTTCTGCCAATGAGTAACAGCTTCAGGGTAGGAAAGACTAGAGTTAGCTGTATAAAGTAAAGCATTCGGTGTGTTAAAAGCAAAGAAATTGAGCTTTTGTTTATTTTACTAATAAGGTTAGAATTTCAGAAATGCTTCTTTGGACACAGAATTTAAGAATAACACAGAACAAATTAATCTAAAAGAACTTAAATTAATTGTATTTCTGTGCTGATAGTCACTGGTGCAATTCAAATGATAGCAAAGGCTATGACAATGAAACAGGTAAAAAATAATAATTATGGAAATTTCTTTACCTGAACAGAACCACAGCACAGAGAAAAAAAGATGACCAAAGAAAAAAACTTGAAATAGCCTGTAAATTTTGAATTTCTTTGAGATTGCCAGCAGAAAAGAACCAGAATAGTGTTAGCCAAGATGTTAATTGTGGCAGTATATGAATAGGAGCTCTTAACGTCTAAGTGACCACCTTCAGTTTTATAAAATTCTGTAAAATTGAGTATGGCCAGGAGAATTTGTAGACATTTTAAACTGCAGGCCAGAACCATCTGGATTACATCTTGGATGGGTTTGCCTGAGGTAGACAAGAAGCCTCAATAGACTGTGGGGAAAAAATGTATAGGAATTGTGTGATGACAGTGATAGCATCAATCTGTCGATGCAGAGAAAATACTGAGGATTGATGAAGATACTGGGTACAGATATACAAACAATGTTAATCAGGCTACAGTCACATTTGCCCAAATTCTCATCTTTTTCCAGAAGTATGGAAGTCCACTGAAAGTCAAGTTCTAGCCTGTTTATAAGATACCTGTCAAGAATTAGGAAAAGCTTCGAGATGACTAGTAGAAAGTCTGCAGCAGAGGCTGAGGTTACAGTGTAATAACTGGATTCAGCTTGCCTAAACTTAGCTGTCTAAATAGTGACGATCTTGCTCCCCCTATGATCAGTGAGAACAGGTAGAAATCTCATCTATCTGATTCACTCAATCTTGAGGTAGAAGGGATGAGATGTCAACACTTTTCCATTGATCTGACACAGCAGGACAAGGGACATGATTCAAGACAGCCAGCATGGCTTCACCAAGGGCAAGTCCTGCCTGACCAATCTAGTGGCCTTCTGTGATGGGTGTTGTCTGTCTGGACTTCTGTAAGGCCTTTGACATAGTCCCCCACAACATCTTTCTCTCTAAATTGGAGAGATATGGATTTGATGGGTGGACTGTTTGGTGGGTGAGGAATTGGTTGGGTGGTAACCTCCAGAGGGTCAACAGCTCAATGTCCAGATGGATATTCATGACAAGTGGTGTCCCTCAGGGATCTGTACTGGAACCTGTACTATTTAATGTCTTCATCAATGACATAGACAGTGGGATTGAATGTCTTAAAGGTCTTTTCCAACCAAATCATTCTATGATTCTATGATTATGGAAATGCTACTGAAGTGATGGATGCCGTCTGTGTTAGGAAAGATGGGTAGGGAATGTGAGCAGAGGGGGACGCACTTTGCCAAGAAACAGCTGAGACACAATTAGGATCTGTTGTTGAAGGGATCATAGACATGTTAGAAAGATTGAGTTAGGATCTGGGATGAGGTAAACCAAAGGACAACAGAGTCTCTGGTCAAGAAGTTGGATGAAGGCTTCTTCCTACAGGTAGCAGAAGTTTCCTGGTTGCAGTCGCTGGTTCTCATGTGTGACTTCAGCTACCTAAGCCTCTGCTGAAAGGGTCATATGATGGGTAGACTGGATGATCTGGAGATTTCTGAATTTTCAGGGGCATTGACAATAATGCAGGAGCAGGAAGGGTTGGCAAGATGAGGCGCTCTGCTGGATTTGCTATTCATAAATAAAGATTAAGGAAGAGAAGAGTTTAAGAACATGAGGAAAGTGAAGAAGAGAGGTACTTGACTAAAACCCCAGGAACTGAGGGAAGTAAGCTTCTGCTTGCTAAGTGAATGGATAGATACATTCCTTAGGGAAGCTGCTCTGAAGGAAAGCAGAACCCAGAAGAGTCCTGATTGTCATGGGCAACTACTTCAAAGCCCAATTACTATCTGTCTTGATTTTCAGGCAAACAAGTGTGACAAGAAGCCAGCTCATTTGAACATGGATTTCGAGACTGATGTCAAACACAGAAAGGGAAGCATAGAGGAAGTGGAAATAGGGAAAGACAACCAAAGGGCAATACAGAACTATCACCCAGACATGTTGGGGTGGAATGAAGGAAGATCAAAACTATGTGGGAGTTGACACGGGAGGACAAAAAAGAATGACATGGCTGAGGTTCTCAGTGACTTCTTTGACAAAGTCTTTATTAGACCAAGTCTGCTGTTGGACCTCCTCAGTCTCTCTGTATAGTTGCAAATTTGGGGGGAGAAGACATACCACAGTAGAGAAGAGTCAAGTGAGGGATGACTTAGTTAACCTGGAAATACAGAATTCCTTGAGACCAGGTAGAATGGGTTGAAGGAGCTGCATTGTGAAGCTGTTCTTTGTCACTTGAAGAGTAACCCTGGTGAGAGAAAAAGGCAAATGTTTCAGCTGTATCCAAAAAGGCAAAGAATGATTCAGGGAACTAAAGGTTGGTCAGTCTCCTTTCTGTCCCTGGGAACAAGTTTCCAGGCACATGAAGGACAGAAAAGTGACTGAGAACAGCCAGCATGGGCTCACCAAGGTCAAATTATGCTAGACCAGCATGATTGCCTTTTTATTTTGAAGTGACTAGCTCTGTGGACAAGAGGAAGGCAGAGGAAGCGACTTCCCTTGACACAAGCAAGGCTTCTGACAGTCTGATGCAGTATCTTTCCAGACAGGGTGAGGAGATAGGGACTGCATTGGTGACTTAGGAGGTGGGTGAAAAACTGGCAGGACTGTTGGGTTTAAAGGGCAGGTGTCACTGATTGAACGTCTGACTCGTTGTCAGGTGTGAGCAACATCCCTCAGGGCTGCTGGTCAGAGGGAGTTCAACAGACTGGAGGAACGGGCTGACAGCAAACTTAGGAATTTCAGCAGTCAAATGTGAAGTCCTATGCTGGGGACAGAAATAGCCCCATGCCTTAAGACATGCTAGGGACTGGCTGGCTAGACAGTAGCCTCATATCTCCTTGTATCTTGATGCAGGTTTTGACAAGAAATTCCTGTTATGAGAGGTGAGGAGGAGGGAAGAACAGACAGCTAATCTTCCTGTAATAAAAAGAAAAAAAAGCAGAGGATCAATATTTTAGACTTTTTTTTTGAGAAAAAGGCTGATTTCTCTTACGTTCACTGATGTTTGTAAGGCTGCAGAGTATTAGATGGCAGGGATTTCTGAAATCTCTGCTACTGCTATTCTAAGCAAAAATATAATGCATTTCCAAATTTTTATTTGTCATCCACAACCATATAGGTGACAAAGTGATTCCTGAAGAACTTTGCAGGTCTAGAGGGTTTGGCAAATTCGAGGTTATTTGCTGCTCCAGTGGCTGATGTCAAGAATGCTTTAGTACTACAGTCAGAATTTTGTGATCCTTAGCAGGATTGTTACCCATGCAAGCAAAGAATGGTCCATTCATGAGCTTTGGCAGTAAAGCCTAGAAAAAGATTGTTTCTAGGTTTTAAATTACTGGCAAGGGCCTTCGGCTGTTAGAACTCTAATTGTACTATCAGTATAAAACATATTTTACTTCAGATTATAAATAAAACAGAAAGTCATTCTAACCCATTTTAAGAAAGCATTGCACGACTCCATGGAAGTGAAACCCCAGTCTGTTAAATCTGCTGTTATATTAACAGTTACTGTAAGAATCTTGCCTCTATCACTAAAGCAGCAAAATTATATAAATATTTTAACAGGTATGTCTATTGTGGTGCTTAGAGAAATTACTCACTGAAATGCTTGAAATGAACATGCCAGGGAGTCCATCAAACTGAATGCAATACATACATTCATACATACATATAGGAGAGCAGACTTTGGCCTCTTCAGCGATCTGCTTGGTAGAGTACCATGGGATAAAGCCCTGGAGGGAAGAGGAGCCCAAGAAAGCTGGTTTATACATAAGGATCACCTCCTTCAGGCTCAGTTGCAATACAACCCAACAAAGAAGAAGTCAGGCAAAATGACTGGGAGGCCTGCATGGATAAAAAAGGAGCTCCTGGACAAACTCAAACACAGAAAGGAAGCTTACGGAGGGTGGAAGCAAGGCCAGGTAGCCTGGGTGGAATACAGAGAAATTGTCTGAGCGACCAGGGAACAGGTTAGAAGAGCTAGAGCCCTGGTAATTAAATCTGGCCAGGGATGTTAAAGGCAAAAAGGAAAGCTTCTATAGCTACGTTCGTGATAAAAGGAAGATTGGAGAAGATGAGGGCCCTCTCTGGAAGTAAACAGGAGACCTGGTTACCCAGGTTATGGACAAGGCTGAGGTACTCAATGACTTTTTTACCCCAGTCTTCACTGGCAAGTGCTCAAGCCACACTGCCCAAGTCACAGAAGACAAGGACTGAGAGAGTGAAGAACCACCTCCTGTAAGAGAAGATCAGGTTCGAGACCATCTACGGAACCTGAAGTTGCACAAGTCCTTGGCACCTGATGACATGCATTCGCAGGTCCTGAAGGAACTGGCAGATGAAGTTGCTAAACCACTATCCATATTTGAGAAGTTGTGACAGCCTGGTGAAGTTCTCACTGACTGGAAAAGGGGAAACATAACCCCTGCTTTTAAAAAGAGAAAAAAGGAAAACATGGGGAACTACAGGTCAGTCAGTTTCACCTTCATGCCTGGCAAGATCATGGAGCAGAACCTCCTGGGAATTATCCTAAGACTCATGGAAAGTAAGGAGATGATTGGTGACAGCCAACATGACTTCACTAAGGGCAAATTGTGCCTGACAAATCTGGTGGTCTTCTATGACGAGGTTACAGCATTGGTGAATAAAGGAAGAGTAACTGACATCATCTGCCTGGATTTGTGCAAAGCATTTGACACTATCCCGCATGATATCTTTGTCTTGAAATTGGAGAGAGATGGGTTTGATAGATGGGCTACTCAGTGGATAAAGAATTGGCTGGGTGTTTGCATTCAAAGAGTTATGGTTAACAGCTCAATGTCCAGCTGGACACCAGTGATGAGTGATGTTCCTAAGGGTCTGTATTGGGACCGATGTTGTGTAACATCTTTGTTAGTGACATGAACAGAGCAATCGAGTGCACCCTCAGGAAGTCTGCAGATGACACCAAGCTGTGTGGTGCAGTTGACAAACCTGAGGGATGGGATACCATTCAGAGGGACCTCCTCGACAAGCTGGAGAAGTGGGCCTGTGTCAACCTCATGAGGTTCCACAAAACCAAGTGCAAGGTCCTGCACCTGGGTCCAGGCAACCCCCAGTATCAATACAGGCTGGGGGATGAGGGGATTGGGAATAGCTCTGTGGAGAAGGACTTGGGCATACTGGTGGATGAAAAGCTGGAAATGAGCCAATAATGTGTGCTTGCAGCCTAGATCCTGGGCTGCATCAAAAGAAGTGTGTCCAGAAGTTCAAGGGAGGTGATTCTGTCCCTCTGTTCTGTTTTGGTGAGCCCCCACCTGAAGCCCTGCATCCAGCTCTGGGGTACTCATTGCAGGACAGACACAGACCTGTCGCCACATATTTTGCTTTAGACATGTCACATTGTGTTGTGTCGAACATGTTTCTTCATGTGAGAAGTGACGATGAGATTATTATGACATTATTATGATGATAAGATTATTTTCACGCAGAATGTTTTTGACAAATTTTCCTTTTTTAATTAAATGTTTTTAATCTTATTTTAATTTAACAATAGAAAATTAACAGATTCCTCCCCTTCTTGTGAAATTTTCTTATGTTTTAGTATTTGTCAGGAAAAAAAACTGAAAACCAAACCAACTGGTTTCTCTTGCCTTGGTAAGCATCAAGTGAAGCAGAAAACATTAATGTTTATAATGCTTATAATTCTTTAAACTCTGTAGTTTTCTACCATATGCTTTCAAACCATACAAATTACTCATTGTGCAATTAATAGAATAGGTAGCCATTATCATTAGATAGAACAAGTAGTCATTATCATTATTTCTATTATTCCACCTTTTCCCCTGTTTCTCCCATATAGTGTTCAAAAAATCTGTAGTGCACTTCTGTCCCTTTTGTCCAAATTAACTGTACTGTAGGAAGAGAATTCTATATAAAGTCTTTAAAGGTCCTCATTTTGGCAACTCAACAGCATTAAATTACTTAAGTGAGCAGTACACAATCTTGTCAATGTATAAGCATAATATTGAGATTTAACACCACAGGTAGTCATACAACAAACATCAAATAATTCTGGGTTTGATTAAAGTCAAATAAATATTTGAAAAAGGCCATAATTTTAATTTTAGGAATGTGACATCTAATAGTGCTACATTTACATGGAGAAAAGAAACAGTGATATTAAGATGCTATGCAGGAACTCTGTGACAGAACCACAGGTTCTCAGTGTCATATCAGTGCTTTAAATATTCTTAAGCAAGTACCATAAATACTGTCCAATTGTGCTGATATGGAAGGTTCAGAAGTCTCAACTTTAGTTGGACATTTCTCATTTTAAATACTCAAAAGGACTGTTAAAGTATAAAATAGTTTTTCCTTTTGAAGTAATTTGATTGGTTTTTACACTTAAATTATACAATAGTATTGTTACAACAGTTGTCCTTAAGGGATGTTATAAAACGGAATAGTTAAAATTATAAAAAAAGAAGAATTATCATTATATATACAACCACAAAGTAAAAAACTCTTCAAGTTTTGAAGGAAAGTTAATCCTTAATTTGGACCATGTGTTTTCGTACCCAGGCTGTAAATTGCAATAAATGTTGTAATTTGTGAAAGTGTTATTCCTTTTTTAGGTATGAAAATATACATATTCCCAAATTATTATATTGCTTAGGTGCAAATTGTTTTTAAGATGCAGACAGATGAGCATTGCATTAACTAGATACATTAAGCTTGCTTAAAATGTAGGGAACATTCTCAGATTTAAGTTTGCAGTAGGGAAGGAACCATGCAAAAAAAAAAAAAAAAAAGCGCTGAGTGTCAGTAAACAACAACTGCTAAAATAAAACATGACCTTAATTTAATCTTGACCCTTGGCAAGGGTAGTTCATTCATGCTTAAACAGTTTTATGAAAAAAATATTCAAAATAATTGTGTGCATGCGTATAATATAGTATGACCAGTAAAAGTAGAGGGCTATGTAGGTAGAAGTAAACATAAGAATAAAATAAGCCAAATCAAATTTGGCTACCTGAAATTTAATTTTTAGAAAAATTGTATGACAATGAAATAATGTGGAAGCATCTCAGGGTTCCAGGCTTAATTATCAGTAGCAAATCAATGAATACTCTGGCAAAATTCAAATTCAGATTCAACTCCAATTTCAACTGCAACAGATAAAGGGAATTTTGAAAGCTTCAGTTGTATTCCAGGACTTAAATGTAAGATATAACCTTTTTTGTGGTTACTTTTACAACTTGTGTTCCGGATCTGATTGACATGGTGCACAGAAGATGTAAGCTGAATAGTTAAATAAACAGAAGAATTTTTTTTTTAAGACTAGATGAGAATTATTTCAAAAATGTAATTACCATTGCTCTTATCAAAACACAGTAAGACCCCTGCTTTCTTAACTTAATCTATTTGAAATCCACCAGAACAATCCACCAATATCTTCTCTGGTGAAACTTTTTAGTGTAAAATACAGTAGAATAAAATTAAGAGGTAGTTATTAGAGTTCAGAAAAGATAGACTGAGCTTAGCCCCACAGGAAGGAAGAGATTAATCTGTGTTTAAGAGAAGAACCTGACAAGTAAAGGGAGTAGCATTTTCAGCGTAAAGAAAGGTAGACATTGCATGTTTTGCTATGAACCACTGAACAGCAGATTAATCTATGTCCATCTATCAGGAAGACTGATGGTGCTCTGCTGCTCATTAATACCAGGTCCTTTTTCATCCAGAGAGTTGTCTTTGTGATGTGAATTTTATGGGTCTACAACTTTCCAAGGTTACTGTATTTATGATAGATAATAATTGGCCAATTCTGCTTCTGTTACTTGAAGTAACAGTCATCCTTCCTTAAAATTACAAATTAATAGCTATCAGCATCTGCCGGGGATACTTTTAACTCATAGAAATAGACTGGGAGCTGGTTACCTTCCAAAGGTAACCTTAATTTGCTAATTTGGTAGCAGTAGACTCATCCAGCTGGCAAATACAAATGTGAAAAAAATATTTAGCAGAGAAAAAATTTCTAAATGGTTGCAAACAAAAACTGAAAACAAAAAACACCCCAAAAATATCAAGCCTTGCTTATTCTTGTTATTGCATTCAACCTGTTGTAACAATAGGGTTTGTATTTTTATCATTGGCCAGCTACATTATATGTTGTAGCTAAAACTGGTGTTGACAGCTGCATGATCGTGAACTACTGAAGTCAGTAAAAGATTTGCATTAACATCTGTTTTCCCAGGTAGATAGATTATAAGATCATCTGAATGAAATATCTTGATAGCAATGTTGGTCAAATTTTATGTTTGTCTTTCTCTGTTTCTGGGGATCAACTTTCTGTAATCCATGGAAGATCAAAGGCTTTAAAGGCTGGTAGGCAGCCATTTTCATGAGTTGTAGAACTCCAGCTTTTTGCTCTATACCTACCCAGTAATACTTTTTTTCTGCAGAATTCTTTTATCTTTTGATTTGTTTCCAGCAATGCTATACAAGAACTCCTCACACTGTTTTCCAACTGTAGTGTAAAATACTGTAAATTAATTCAGCATTCAAGTTATTTATTTATTTTTATTTTTAGACAAATTATGATAATTCTGGTTTGGGTTCAGTTAGTGTCAGTGGCTTTTGAGCATCTCGGTATGAGTAGATTTTGACTCAAACAAAATTATTTTCTGTCTACGGCTCTTGTTTACAAGAATTAGATGCAGAGGTTGCTTTCTCTCTCCAATTTTAAATATTATGGTTATTAAAAAACCTCTTAAGGTACTAATTTGATATAAGATATTAAGAAATTATGTTCTGCAAATGTTCTACTTGCCAAAAGAGTATCTTTTGATATAAGTCTTAAGAACCAATTGCAAATACTAACTGGCTTCTGAACCAGATTTCTTTTTTTGTTAGAGGAGAGGAGTTTGATTGTTTGAGTTCACTCAATGTATCATTTTTTTAATTGTGAAGTATAACAAAGTATAACACAAAAATGCTAGGTGCTTGCATCAATGTTATAAAAGTTCATACAGTTAAATTTTTTATCAGTTATCCTCTAAAGTAAAATAGGACCCTTTTTCCCCAATTTGTACCAGTAGCATCATTCAGTTTTTGATACACAATTCACTTTGAATTGATTTTTAGGTCCTTTTTTTTTTCAAATATTAGTGAAAGTTGAAAATACCACAAAAGTTTGGAATAAACATATACTTATTAAATGTTACAGTATTCATAGTAGTTTGATGAAAAACAAATTAATACAAGGAAAATAGTAGAAGGCTAAAATCACTCTTTTGACACTTATTCTTTTCATAATCTTCCTTTTTTAATTTTTGTATACTTTTTTAAGAAACTGAGAACACTCCATGACCTGTGATTCTTTAACCCTGTTATGCTTAGGATATCTTTATACATAAATCATGTTTGTCAATATTATCAGTGATTCACATCAGCATTTTGTAAGGATTTAGCTTCCATCTTCAGCAGATACCAAAAGCAATCCATACTTCAACTTTACCAAATATGCATTTTAAAGAAAAACTAAATTATGACCTCAGTAACAAAACTAAAAAATAAAATCAAATCCATTATACCAGCTGCACTGATTATGGGATGAAGTTGTATAAGGTTATCATAAAGGCATTAACTAAGGCCAAACACATGGCTTTGGGACATATTTTGCTTCTTGTTTGGTACTAATGTTCATGGCTGTGTCATTTATTACAGAAAAAAGTAGTTTCAGCCAGACTGAAGATATTTACATTTTTAAACAAAAGTCAACTGTTATGTAAGTTGGTTTTGGTTTTCTGTTTTTGTTTGTTCTTTTTTTTTTAATTTGGCCACCAAACTAAAAATCAGTTACTCATTCAGACCTATTTTTTGGCATTGCTGAGAGGTGGATGTGTTAACCTAAAGAAGCACTGGAAGCCTGTATAGTCTTTTCCAAATTTGTTTTTCAGTTACCAGTATCTTTGTATTTAATACAAATTTCTCTGTGATTGAACACAGCTTTCCCTTGATGGCACAGTTTTCAGTGTTGTAATGTTTGGGATGGATGGACTATGTTTGCTTAGCAGAATTCATTGCTATTAAACTAAATTGCTTCTTTGTTATTCATGTATGGGATTACTCTCCTGTCAGTTTACATTGTTATTAGCATCTCTGTGAAGAACATACCTGTGTGATAAGGATCCTTCCTCAGAACATCAGACTCAAAAATGGCAATCATTCCTAACTCAAAATCGCTTAGGTTTCAGAGATTTTAATGAACTGAACATAGGTGAAATTGGGACTTTTTTGTCATGCCATAGCCCATATAGAGAAACAGATAAAAAAAAAAAATAATATTGTTCATTTCAAACTATAATAATTCTTACACAGTTGAATGAAAATAGAATGTTTTCTGTCTGCAGTGCAGAAAAAAATAAAAACACCTGGAGTTTTCTAAGTGCAGTTTACAGATTCTGTACTGAGGTTCAGCAAATACTGGTGCTTTGTCTGTGCAAAGGTTATCTTGCCTAACTCATCTTTTCAGAGAAAAGGAGGTTGTCAACATTTTTAAGAAAAACTATAGCAAGCTAAAGTCCATGAGGGAATCATAGATTTAATTTCAAGCAACCGGGTAGCCTGAAAAATCTATTTGATTTAACAAAGAACAGAAAAATATGCTAATATTAAGGCATAAGGCTTGACATGGGGCACTGAAACCCTACAGCAGTTCATAAACCAAGCCTGCAAAGGAAATCAATGACTTAGACCTAAGTGTTCAAATCAGTGTATATGGGTCTTAGTCATACGAATCCTAACAGTCAATAGGATTTCAACATATCCCCAAACCATGCTTTGAAAATGCACTTCTTATCCAGAGCTGTCTGAAGCTGATGGGGAAAAAAAAGATTCCCCTTGATTTCACTGTGCAATGAATAGGCTGCTTATGAAGACCGTATCTTTTTCAGGCAGCATCCCTAGAAAATCCATTATAGGACAGCCACACAGATATTCAGCAGGGAAAGAAAGATTAGAGTGTTCAAAAGCAAAAGTGACATGTGCTTTTCGTTGACATGCAAAGAAGGGTTTTGTTAATGAAAGGGTGTTTCCTAGGCCAATGCATTTTCCTTCTGACCAAACCAGCTACAGGCTCAACTAAATAGCAAAAGCAATTTGAAAGTTAGGGACATTCCTAGTGAGTTCCTGTGATTAACATTGAACGAATTCTCAGGTAAGATTAAGAATTAGCTACTACAGATATATTGGGAAAAGTTGCATTCATAGTGACCGAGAAAACAAAAAACCCTGAGAAATTTTAAATAAGGCAGAGACACGTTTACTTTTATTAACTGTAAATATCTACACATGAGTTACCCTCCTGATGTCCTTTCATAATTAGAAATTAGGTAGGAGGTATCCTCCCTTATGTTCCTGTTTCTAAAATTGTGTTTCAGAACACTACCATCAATGGGGCAACCAACAACTGAAAACAGGTCTGGGACTGGTAGAGAGCACGGTCCTCTTTCCCTTGATGTGTCTTAACCAGCTGCTTTCTCTCCCCACCCAACATGTATATCGCAGAATTGAATGTGTGTATGGCAGCGGGGGGTCCTTCTTCACAACTCTTTTGTAATGGTCGATAGCTTGGGGGATCAGATTCAAACTGCAGCTTCCCAGTTCCTGCAGGAGTTCTAGGTTCTGTTGCAGAGTCTAGTACAACAATGTAATTAGCTGCAGTGTCCTCTGTTACTTCTCACCCTTGCTTCATCTGCCTCATCTCTTCTGGAAGCAAAGGACATAAAACTGTTTCACCTCCAAATGAAATTAAGCCTCTAAATCTGTGCAGTTATTGTTTATAATGGAAGCTGCCGTAAAGAAAATAAGCTTGTTTGTCAGGGAGAGAAAGGTGTTGCTACAATGGTTTACAAGTGTAAACTCAAGATTCTGCTAGGCTTTTAGTTTATATTAATTAGGGATACAGATTTACAGCAGAAAGTAAAGATCTATTCCCACTAACATTTAGTACCAGCCTCCTCTCTTGGGCAATAACAGCCATTACTTTCTTTATGTACATATTGTTCTTTGTTATGTAACATTTTTCTTCATTTGTACATTTTCAATCTAATCCTCTCTGCAATTCCTACAGTAAACTCTCAGCTTTCCACCTATGCAAGAAACAGTATTTTATTCTTATATTTTAAGTAGCTGGATTCTTTTTACATTCTACACTTCTTGTAGATTTATTTCTCCAATGAAATTATTCAAGTGTTTTAGAAGTAACGGTAAGTACCCTCATACAGATCCTGTGAACTATTTTGTCATCCATTTCTGTTGTTTAGATTGTTGGGTGGGTCATCTGAAGATGCTAGGACACCTTGTGTGGCACTGAACTAAGTGTTCTGTAGTGATCATTACCCCATGTGCTTTCTTTACCATTTGCAATTCTTTAAACATGGTGACACAGCTAAAACGAGATTTGCACTTCGAAGGATGGGGGAGGGGTACATGTATCTGCAACCTTAATACAGTTTTATAGGCTATTTGCACCTCAGTTTATGACACAATGGGATGAACATGCACGGAATAAGCATAAAAGGGGATGGTAAGAATGTGCAAGTGGAACTAGGAAGACAAAGATGGGAATTACCCCTCCTATAAGCCTTTCTGCATGTGCTAGTTTAGACTGTGACGATTGTGTTGTGTGGACAGGGAAGAATCTGGTATACTGAAATACTAGTTCACTAGCAGAGTGAATTTGGATCTGAGTAGGAGATGGGAGAAGAGCACATCGTGTTACTGATTCTGTTATTTGCTCAGAGCTGTAGAAAGAATTTACTGCATAAGTATCTGCTGAACTGCATGTTGTCTTCTTGTCTTCTTGCTGCTGCTTCATGCTACTAAAAATGATGAATAGGGAGAACTGAAAGGCACAAGGGTGAACGCCCGCCCAGACTTCAGTGGCTACTGATAATTTGGGATATCATGATTTTTGATGGTTTTAGCTGAGACCTGAGTTTCTGAAAAGCTTTCTGTACCAAAACAACAAACTTAGGTGAGGAATAGTTAGCCACTGGATATTAACTTTGTGTTTTTCATTATGTTTAATGAAAGGAAGGAAAGAATGTAACTTTCTAGGAACTCATTTTCTTATATGACTACAGAGATTCAAGAGTCATTTGATGCCTGTTTCCTTCGTGGTGGGAGGGAATGCTTGCTTTCAGCTGGTTAAGTGCTATCTCTTTATTCTGCTTCAATGCCAGTCACTGAAGGATTTTTAATACAAGTGTACATTGCATTTTGCACCTTTTGTCATCATGTGATTTAATGCATGTTCTCTATGGAAGGAAAAGATGCTGAATGAGATGTCCGGCTTATCACAACAGTATCATTCATATCCATGTCACCAGTGATAATAAAAAGCTAGACTTCCTGACAACTCCGTGCTATCCAGGGAAATGGGGAATGAGGGGAGGAAGCCTAGCACACAGAGCATTTAAGAAGAGCAGCATCATTATGATTATCTGAAATGGTTATAGTGAGTGTAAAAGTGTAAAGCTTTTTGATGCAATGCAGGTGGAAAGGCATGAGCCTGTAGCTAGAGCTATGTAAACCTTGTAGCATATTTTGTCAGGAGTAGTGATTATTTCTGCAGAAGTTAAGGAAATATCCTGTGTAAATGGAGTATAATTGCTGGCTATAAGTTTTGGAGGTTTGCTGAAATGAGGATAAATTTACTAGAGCATTACACATTCTGAAATGAAACACATTCTCTTTCTGGTTCTGCCAATTCACTGCAAGATATTGCTACTTCTGCTATTGCTAACAATATATTAATTCTTCAGAAGCCGTCAGCCGGAATCCAGGGGTCATCCAGAGCTGACTGACCCAACAACTAGGTTGGAGCTATATCCTTACAATCCTATTTGTCTGCACAGTGGCAAAGTTGCAGTAGGGCAAATGGAATCTCTCCTAGCAGTCAGTATTCAGTGGTTTAATATGTTCCCCTGAAAGATGTGAGTTATGTGATTAAGTTCCTAAATTCTTTAAAGAGAGCTGTGGAGCTGGAATGACATGTCTGGTTCTTTTTCTCTTGCATTTTTGCTGGTGTAGATTACTGGCACTACAAGTGGAAGTGCCTTCTATCTCTCTTTTCCCTGAATTGCTTATGGACTGAAAGTAAAGGGTTTCTTTTATGGTATAGGTGATTTCAAAAAGGTTCAGAAATGTAATGGAAAAAAGGCTCTTTGACCAAAATGAGTTGTAGCTGTAATGATATTTCTAAAAGAAATCACTTTTTCTGGTGTGTTATAGGCCCATTTTAAGCATACTTATTGGTTGGAGAAACTGAAGAGAAATACCTGGAGTGAAACAAAAATGTAGAGTTTTCAGATTGCCTTGTTGTCCAGACCACATTGTTTCTGGGCATGATAACCACAATGGGAAATTTCTGAAAAACCTACGGAAGCAATTACTTTTCAGTTGCCCTGGAAATAGGTAGTGTTGGGTACTGATTTTCTGGCAAATATGCACCTATGGCATTTAAACAATCTCGATTTTTTTAGCTATGAAAGATCTAAATCAACCCTCTGCACCTGTATTTTACTGGTTTTCTGTCTTCCTGTCCTTCTTTCTTTTTTTCTTCCTTTTTACTTTTCTCCCTTTCTCCCTCTCTTACTTTCAGTCATTTCCTTAATGAGCCAAACTGCCTATTCTTTCAGCTAAAGTTGGAATTGTGGTATTTCTGAAATATTGTTTGGAGACATTGTTGCCATTCACATTGCAGAAAGCTAAGAAACTCAGTACTAACTAATATTATTTTAATGTACTGTTTCTTCTGCAATTAACTCCCAAATTCCTTTGCAGATTCTGATTATTATTGCTACTACTGTTGTGTTGATTAATAAACATAAACATAGACTTGTATGCCCAAACAGAGCACAGGTGAAACATTATAGGAGTGTTGCTATAGGGCAGTCTTTTCAGCCCTTGAGGGATGTTATTTAAAATCAGGGCTTGTCATACATTATGTTAGGCCATATGCTCTGACTGCTCTGTGGATGCTGTTCAGGACTAGTGCATAGCCTCCAGTGCCAGATGTAAAATGAAACTCCAGTTTGAAATCTATACCTGTCATGTTCTCATGTTTTTGGGTCCCTGAACACTTCAGGTAATTCCAGAGACACCTGTTTGCTAGAAATCCTTAAAAACAGTTTCAGACTTTGAAAGTACTGTATAGGCTTATGATTTATGGATGTGTCTGACTCTTGTCTTTATTAGGAGTTTTTAAGTACTTTAAGTAAACATGATGTCAATTTGGAACTGACTGTGGACACAGAGGTGTATTTTCTTAAGAAGGACATGACTGTGAAGTGTTAATACTTTCCTCTTGTAAAAATCAGTGGCTTGTGTTGGTTTGGCTGGTCTTATCCCAGAACAAGATTAAAGGAAAATGAGGGTAAAAGTAGTTTCACACTAGCTTAAAAGCCATCCACATTTTTCAGATCTTTTCTGACTGGCCTCCTGAAGTAGATTTCTCCAGTCTAAGGGTTTTACTAAAATACAATACTTCTCAAAGGCTCCTGACACAATGTCAGGCAGCAATGAATCAAGAGAGAGTTAAGAAAAACCTAAGTGATTCTTCCTCTGGTAGAGACCAAAATACTGTACGTATTAATACAGAACTCACTACCAATTTCTTCCCATTGATAAAAGATTTTCCACTGGGTTGATTACTGGTGTTTGGGCAGCTTTGGACGAGCTACCCAGATCTAAAGCTGCAGAAGAGGTTTAGTCTTAAAGCACTTCACAAACACTGTTGCTGAAATAGGCCGTGTAATATTTTTTTGGAAACAATCAATTTGCATCCAACAAGGAATATGGGAAACCTGGTGCTAAAGCTTTAACTGGATGAAAGTTGTAAACAAAAATGTTTTTTATTTTGCTTTTGATAGCATGAGACACCTTGCAGGTCTCTGCCCCTCTTCTTTCAGGAAGAATTTTTTTTCTTAAAGCTCCATGTTTTAAGCCAATGTTACGTAAAGCATTTTTCATTTACTGTATTTTTCCTTTTTCTGAAGAATATTAAAAACTTTTTTTTTCTGGAGATGGAATTTTACCCTTATCAACACATCATAAAGCACTGGTGAAGCTGTGGCACCCAAAACTGCCATCCCTATGCTAGATCCAGTTTTATCCTATTGCTTTTTCCAGCTGAGTTGAATATTGGCATCTGCTAGTGTTTTGAAGTTTATGAAATCAGATAATCCAAAGGTTGTGGTAAAAGGAAAAAAAAGCCCGACTGATTATTAATTACCTGTAGAAAACTCATTACACTTCCCTGTCTTTCCCCACTCTCTTTGTTTCTTCATTCTTGGAAGTGACACTAAACAGCAACATTACTAGTGAGCATGTAGCCAGAAAGAGTGGACCTCTAGAGTGAATAATCTGGGGCTATGGACCAAACATCCTCACTAAATGCATTACTGAGGGAAGTCAACTAATATTCTTCAAAAGCACACTCCTAGCCCAATCTAACATGGCAGTCTGGGTTCACCTCTAAAGACTTTTGGTTTTGGACCCCATTAAGTCTATGATGAAAAACAAAGCAAAACACTAGTCCAGTTCAGATGACATCAGAAACAATGCAGTACCATCTTTATCATGAACTTCATGGTAAGCAAGGTACGACCAAAATATAAAAACCCCAGATGATTCTTCCTAGTCTGCCTGCTGTGTTCTAGTATAGTGAATAATATAGAAACAACTGAATTGGGTGACAAGGACAAGAGCAGAAGATGAAGTTGTACAAAGGAATTAATTGCAATGGAAACATAAAAGCACAAGAGAAACACTTCACGATGCTAAAAAAAGTATGCCAAAATAGAAAAATCATGTAAGTGATCTCTGGTAAATTCAGATGGATACCATGTCAATTTTTTGACCATTGGCCAACAGAAAAACTGTCAACTTCATGGCATTTTGTTGTCAGAACTGGATGGCATAATGTTTATGAAAGCATAATATCTGTATTTTGTTTAGGGATAAGTTCTCATCAAAACCAGTCTGTTGTGCAGGTCTCACTGTTGTTGGTTCTGCACAATAAATTGCACAGATCTGTGACCTTACTAGCCCTACAGAGGGTCATCCAGACTCTCTGTCTTCAGTTTTCTTTCAGTTAGGAAGACTTATGAAATGAATATGTTTTTAATACAAATTTTTTATGGTCATCATCCTAGAAACCTCCACACATTTAGCATTATATCGCACGGTTAATAAATGAATCATTCTAATGAAAGTATGCCGAATCATACCAACTGGAGGCCTGGCGCTTCATTTCCTCAAACATTTCAACTTAGCAAGTAAAATACCTTGCAAAATCCTCTCTAAACATTTTGCTGGAATATGAAATCAGGAAATGTTTGGGTTAATGAAACCCTCAATATTGAATTGAAGTACATCACCTTTCAGACTGCTCCAAAACCTGGGATTCTGAAAGTCTAGGGGTGTAGTGATACACTGCACCTGCAAGGAGTCAGGATGATGTGAAAATTCAAAGTGAACAAAGTTTGTGTCCCATTTGACAGCAAAATAGGAAAGTGGAGTGGGAACTTAGGTGGAAGGAGTTATATATTATTTCCATAGGGGATTTTTTGGGTTGAACCTTTGAGCACCTTCACCATTCTCTTGTGCCAAAGGGAAAAATTACAGAAATCCAGAAGTGTGATTCTTATAATAAGTTCTCGTTCAAACCTGACCATTGTAGGTACAGAATTACTTAAATTGGAACAAAAATAAAAATAAACATTTTGAAAAATTATCATTGTCAGATGCATGATGCTTTCTCAGAAATCACCTGTCTAGCTTCAGTAAATACCTTGAGGATCCACAATCGTCAAGGGATATGTACATTTACACACACACACAAGCACACATGTATGTCTCACATAATAATTCTGTTGAAAAGCACATTGAGACAAAATCAATGCAAAAGTCTCCAGTGATTATGAATTATTTTGAGGAAGCAATGTGATACCAGTGATTGTTCTGGAGGATACTAATTCATCAGACAGTTTTCCATTACTATTCATCGATTTGAAGAAAAGTAGGTAGACAGGAGAAGCCCAGGCATTTTGAAGAACTGCATGACTCAGAATTCACTTCCAGTTTTCTTAGGTTACAATTATTCTTACTTCATATAAGCCAAATCCAAAGCCCAGGAGAAAGAAAGAAAAGCTTGATTTTTGTTACTGAAATGTAGGTGACTGACTAATCCTGCCCAAAGATTGGGGGAAGTAACAAGCAACAGGCAAATCAGATATCCTCCTCCTTCATGCTTCAGTGAATGTTGTGCAAACAAATAACAGAGTACTTGATGAAATAAAGATGTAATTTCAGTCATGAACTGGATAAGATTGTGTGGATAGAACATTAGAAAGACTTGTGAAAAAATTATTATACATGATATCCACATAAAAAGTATATTAAAAAAGAAAATATTAATAGCTGAAGTTTTGCAAATGAATGAAAAAGAACAGCAAGTCATAAGGAAATAGTCATATTGCCAGTGGTTTAGGAAAATTAAATGAAAGCCCATCTGAAAAAAAAATGTTGTAGGAAAACCTCTATTTGACATTATTGTCTTAGGTACAACACGATGTGAGGCAATCACTGTCTGGTAAAGTGCACTGGTAAACAAACTGTGATTAATTGGACGGTCTTTGACAGTATCAGTCTTAATTGCCTGCCTTTAATTTGAGGTTTCCAAAGATTCAGAACTCTAGAAAATCAAATCTCCTTAAGTTCCAGTGGGCTGTCAATTAAATTTGACTGATTACACTCACCGTTATTGTATAAAGATAATCCACAATTAATTGCTATACTGTGCAAATTGCAGCAGGACAAGAATAGTTTACAGGCTTAGGGAAATGTATGGTAATGTGCACCCATGCTCTCCAGACACCTGAATCTCAATTTTAATATTCCCAATGTCCTTCCAATGTCAAACTCAGTGATTTTTATGGGACTCATTATAGCGCATTTCTGCTGCAATTGGAAGATTCTTTAGCCTGGTTCATGGCCCATTCCTGCCAGATGAATCACTATTACATATACATGAGAATAAAAAGAAATTCAGGCTGGCATATTCAGTATTCCAGATTTGCTTTGGGAATGTTTTTTCTGGGGGATTCTGAGGGTTCAGTGAAAGAACTTTCTTCGCAGGGCTTTCTAAACTCTATCTGTAAGCGAGTTTGGCCATTAAAACTTCCTTTGCTCAGAATAAAGTCTTGTAGCACATGATTGTATGGGTAAGATTCAAAGGAAGATTTAAACGAGATAATCCTGTCATTTTTTTATAGAAACGAATGCTGACATTGAGCACAGATAGCAAAAAAATATCTGGAAAGATGAACATTCAGCATTCAGCAAGTGTAAGTGACATGCTGCAGTAGTAGTGATAGACAAAGGTCCACTGGAGGTAGCTACACATTCTAGAAAATTTTTTTTTTTTTTTTTGAAATCATTGAGAAAAATGAAAAAGCTGGCAGAGGGAAGATTGTTAAAAAATAAGACCAAACTTGTGGTGATTCTGTTTTGCAAAATAAAAAGACAAAATTTGTGTTGAGAAAATTCTAGTGATGTTTCTGCATTACTGTGAGTGGAGATTAATACAATATTAAAATTATAGTCAAACCTATTTTGACTCATTTGTGTGTTTATGTAATACCGTTATTGTCAGTGACACTTTAAAATTTATGTTGCTAATAGGCAAATGAAAAATATATCAAAGACAATTAAGGAATTACTAAGCTATGCCACTAGTTATGTAAAAATTACCATAACTGCAAAGGAATAATATCCTTCTTACTTACCTGTAAGCATATTTACAGCATCTCAGATCCATCTTTATAGTCAGTGAATTCTTATCATGGTATTTTGCTTTCCCTTTCAATTTCTTTCTTGCTGACTCATAACTTTTTTCTGAGTCTGTCTTTCACAAAGAACTATCATTTAATTCATGGAAGAATTTAACTGTATTTAATGAGGTGCATGATAAATCTAGACACTATTGACTTCAAGCAAACTTGGAACTGGACTGCCTTCTGAAAGAGCAGAACATCTCTACCTTTATGTAAAATAAGAAAGACCCAACTATGGTCTTTATCTTAAAGGAGAAGCTGATTTAATAAAGAATGTGAGAATGTTTTCTTCAGGGTAGAGGACAATCTGGTTTTGAGGTAATCAAAAGGAGTGATGTGTCATGAAAGAGGTTGCCTTTTCCACTTTTCTGTAGGAAAAAAAAAAAAAAAAGAAAGAAAAATAAGAGAGAATTAAACCTTCCATATAAAATTTACATAATTTTACAGATTCTCCTATTAAAGTCAATCTATCTCATAAACTTTCTGGAGCATGAGGGGCTTAAATGCTGTAGAGAATATCGACGGCTGACAAGCAACAGTTATATCAAAGCTGTAATCTGCTTCTCATCTGGTGATTAAGATGCTGAGATATATTTTTTGGCAATACTGAACTAAAAGTGAGCCTTCAGATGAGAGCATGAGTTACCGTACAGTTGTTGAAATGCATATGATATACTAAAAACTTAAATAATGCGATCATAAAAATAGTTGTTGCTCAAGGAAACAGAAAGTATCAGTATACTTTTGAGGAATTTACAGAAAGATGGAAGGCGTGTTACAACACAGAATGATAGTGACCTTTCCAGATATGGTAGGAGAGAGGAAACAGCTCATTCTAGTGCCATTAGGATGTGTAAGTCTTTAAAGTAATTTAAATGTGGATGAAAATGCAAACCTGAAGAGTTCAAAGATAGGAAATAAGAAAAAAGATTGTTTGGATCGGTTTGAAATAGACTTTAAATTCTAATTAAAACCACATGGAAGTAAAAGACACCTTGAAAAATAACTTAAGTAAGAATTAGGGGGTTGTTTTCAAATTAAATTTTGTAAACTTCTTGACCCAAAGATTGAAATATATGCATGCAAAATAGAAATGCAACACAGACTAGCCAATTTAGTATTTGTAAAATGACGAAATTATAAGGACTGTTCTGAGAGGGTAACTCAGTTAATAAAGGATACCTGAAATCCGGTCAAGGCCCCAGAAGAGGCACATTTTTCATCTGACATGTATCAGGGTCTTGGCTGGTTGCCAGTATTCAAGAATCCTTTATGGTCTATAGTTAATCGGAAGAACATGAATTCTTCTGATCTCTTTGTGGCCTCTATCTAACATGGTATTTGTGTACTCCTTCCTATTAAAGATCCATTATTGTCTCAGCCATTTCCTTTTTTCATATTGTCAAGGTCCCACTACAGAAAAAACAAGGAGGATAAATTTTTCAGTCTAGCCCTCTTCCTGAATAACTGTGGGTATGTCGTCCTGGCATGTTAGGATCCACAGACAGCAAGAAGTACCAAAAGCTGTCTCATGGGAACATGCAAAATTCTCTGTTTCTTTCCAAACTTCAGTCTAACACCAACGTTCTGATCCTTGGGAGTTTTATGTCAGAACCGTGAACCTGATCTTATAAGAGGAAAAAAGTATATAGGACTTGAGACCTGAGCAGATGTGGCTCCCATTCAAGTTTTTTTCATGAGTGAATTAGGAAGGTCATTTTTTTTTGCTATGTTGTTCTCACAGGCAGCAAATTAAATGGCTTCTCAGTTAAATGGCATTCTCACCTCTTGGAGACCTGGAATAACATTGCCATTGAAGAAGTGATAAAACTTTCCATCAGTTGAATGCATTCTTGGAAATTGTGGTTTAGGGTACCTTTTTAAGTCTTCTTTTATAATAGTCCCTTTAAGTTATATTGTGTGTATGTGTGTTATCAGGTATGAGTTTGCATATATATGTATGTATACATTTGATTCCATATTTAAAAAACATCAGCAGGAAATATCTTAGAGATTTGTGGACATAATAGGGTGGGATTTGTGAGGTGGATGTATTTGTTAACATTTGAATTTCACTTCTCATCAAGATTAATACCTAAGATATATTTATTTTGGACGGGCACATATGGTTCTTGTGGTAGTTTGACCTTGGCTGGACACCAGGGGCCCACCAAAGCCACTCTATCACTCCC
>BOSO01003990.1:26079-45389 GCA_018403395.1 Gorsachius goisagi | reverse complement strand
TATCAATTACCATCACGGGCAAAACAGACTCAACTTGATGAAATTAATTCAATTTATTACCAATCAAAATCAGAGGAGAGGATAAAAACTGCTGAATCTTAAAACACCTTCCCCACCCCACCCCTCCCTACTTCCCGGGCTCAACTTCATTTCCAATTTTCTCTACCTACTCCCCCCAGCGGCACAGAGGGATGGGAATGGGGTTTGGGGTCAGTTCATCACACGTTCTCTCTGCTGCTTCTTCCTCCTAGGGAGAGGACTCTTCCCCTGCTCATGCGTGGGGTCCCTCTCACAGCAGACAGTCCTCCATGAACTTCTCCAATGTGAGTCCTTCCCATGGGCTGCAGTTCTTCACAATCTGCTCCAGCGTGGATCCATACCTCCCACGGTGTGCAGTCCCTCAGGAGCAGACTGCTCCAGTGTGGGTCCCCCGTGGCATCACAAGCCCTGCCGGCAAACCTGCCTTGGCGTGGGCTCCTCCCCCACAGGTCCACAGAGTTTAGCCAGGAACCTGATCTGGCGCAGGCTTCCCACGGGGTCACAGCCTCCTCCCTTCAGGCATCCACCCGCTCCAGTGTGGGGTCCTCCACAGGCTACAGGTGGATATCTGCTCCACTATGAGCCTCCATGGGCTGCAAGGGGACAGCCTGCCTCACCACAGTCTTCACTATGGGCTGCAGGGGAATCTCTGCTCTGGTGCTTGGAGCACCTCCTCCCCCTCCTTCTTCACTGACCTTGGCGTCTGCAGGGCTATTTCCTCTCACATCCTCTCACTTCTCTTCTCTCTCCACTACTGAGTTGCAGCAGGTTTTTTTCCTTCTTAAATACATTATCACAGAGACACTACTACCATCACTGATTGGCTTGGCCTTGGCCAGTGGCAGACATAGGGAAAACTTCTGGCAGCTTCTCACAGAAGCCACCCCTGTAGCACCCCCACTACCAAGACCTTGCAACAGAAACCCAATACAGTTCTTCATGTCAAAACTCTGATCTCAGTTGCTTAAGTGAATTTGGCCTACCCATGAGATGTTTCTCCAACACTGAGTAAAGCTGAATCAGGGAAAGCACTACCACCATTTTTTTTTTTTCTTTCATAAAGTGATTCTATTTCCAGATAGCTATAGCTGAAAGTTCTAACAGCTTCTGTGGTATTCCAGACCATTTAGAGTCAGACTGGGGACTTCTGGAAAAGAAAAGTAAATCAACTTTGGTAAACACAGAGAAATAGCAGGACTTAATTTGACTGTAATATTAGCTTGTGTCAGCAGTGTGCCTACATGGAGACTTGTTGATTATATGGTTTCTGTAACCATTTAGTTAACTTCTTAAACTTCACAGGACTTGGCCCATTTATGTGCTTTCTAAGTTGAAGTAAGGCAAACATAAGGGGATTCAGCTTTCCTTAAACACTCTAAGTCCCATCTACAGGCTTTATTAACTCTGGTCTTTTGAGATGATCTGCAATAAAGAATTTGAAAAATACATTTTCCTTGTCAAAAGAAACCTGTCCTCCTAAGAGAAGAAAATATTTGATTATGCAGTCTTTGTTGAAAGCACTTCATGGAAATATGAAAGATTTTATCTATCTAACCACTCTTTACTATTTACATCTTTTTTTTTGGTTTTAATAAGGTAGTGACAAATAACAGATTTAGGCTCGTCTTTGTCATTTCCCAGAGCTTGGTAATGAAGATATGTCACAGAAGCAGGGCTAATTTGGGCCTTTTTTTTGCCTCCCTTCAGGCTGTATTTTTACTAATTTTATAGGAATACTAGTGAATACTTAATGAAAATGCTGTCTTTGCTGAGCAGATGGAAGGATATCTGTTGGTATATGAAGAGTCTACTTTTGGTGATCTCAGTATGCTACTGATAGCTGAAAGAAAGTCATCACTTGGTGAATTTAACCCCTCAATCAGTTCAGTATTTTAATTTTCAGAGCTGTCTGATGTCTTTATACTACTTCCTCCAGACTGAAAAGAGTTTTCTTTTCTTTATAGAGCAAT
This sequence comes from Gorsachius goisagi, assembly GCA_018403395.1. NCBI lineage: Eukaryota > Metazoa > Chordata > Aves > Pelecaniformes > Ardeidae > Gorsachius > Gorsachius goisagi. Next base: position 43,380 of record BOSO01003990.1, on the reverse strand, counting down.
GAAAACCATACCTGATACAAAAACTGACACTAAAGCTTGGAAATAAAAGATTAATAGGTCACCTCATACACATTATTGTCTTGGACGATTTCTTAACAAATTTGACTCCAGTAAAGGATATTAATTATTTCCCACGTAAAGAACTGGGGTTCTGGTTTTGCACCAGTTCACTGAATGAATCTTGTTTTGTTAAAACTGGGCTTCTTAAAGTTAAACAGTGATACAATGAAGCTTACGGTGATAGATTTTTTCACTCATGGTTAATTAACAACATTATAAAATTACTGCACTGCTTTGCTTTTCATGCCATACAGAGGTTAGATTAGCTCTTTTCCTAACACATAAGCCTATTGATCATACAATATTTTGCAACAATAGCATCTTTAAACTGATTAACAGACTGAATAGTGACAGACTGAGGTGTTTAGTGTCTTTGGTAGAAGCAAATCTTGAAATACAGTGGAATTCACAAGTGGAATATTTGTAACCTTTTACAAATAAATTCATAAGAACTTTCCAAATAAATGAATTTACATACTTTTCTAGGTCATAATCCACTTGCTAGAGTTTAAGTGCAAGAGTTTATCTCAGATTTGAAAAACAGTGTTATCTTTCATGCAGGATTCCTAGTGTTTTCAGTGCTATTTTTACATAAGAAATTGGTTCCTTTAAACAGATTGGAAGCTATCAGAATAGGTAGGTTCATCGGAATTCAAGCACAACTATGAACAGAATGACAACAGAAACTTTTAGTGAAGATAAGATTGCACTATTACTTCTGAAAACAACAGTGTATATATCCTTTTTTGTGTCATTACTTATAATCCATTATTCAGCCCATTAGGTAGCTGAGTCCAAGCCTTCGTTACTCTAAACTGACTAAATGGTCCTCTATTCAACATAGGAAACAATATATTCAGTGGGAGATTTAGCTAAAAAGAAGAAACTTTTCACTAATGATTTTAAAGGAACTGTCTCTGTTTTTCTTATTGTTGGTACAGTTGTTAAGTTTAATTATGCACTTAGAAGATTATTGCTTATTGCAACAGGTTTAAGAACTGTGAAAGTGCTCACTTCTGTTCAACCAAAAGAATACTAACAAACAATTTGATTTCTAAGGTAAAACTATCTCAGTGGGGAAAATAATGCATGATATTAATGAAGTCTAGATCAGATAAAAAAAGATTTATCCTAATTGGTGTTTCCCTGATGAAGCTGAAGCTAGTCTCTATAGGTTTACTCGTTATGGACAGTGAAGTGGAAAGCACCTGAATGACTGATAGCAGATCAAATTCAAGAGTCTCTCTACTGCTTTTTTTTCCTTTTTCTTTTTTTTTTTTTTTTAAATTTTCTTACTGTTACACCTTTTGACATGGTTCAGTGATAAAATACACATGCTTGGAGTGAAGTTCAGGAAACTATTTTCAAGTCCAAGGACTTTTGGGATGCAGGCACTATCACCATATATAAAGACATTCAATGTAACAGTCAAAATGAGAGAATCTTTTCTGTAACAACGAAATCTGAAAGAATACTCTTTTTCCAGAAACTTGAAAAACACTTGAAAAAGAAGAGTAGCAAAAAGCTAAAAGTCAGAAACTGACACAATCCCAGTAGATTGTGATTTTACACTGAAAGTATTCAAATACAGATTTGATTGCCTGTGTTTACTGTAACAATTCTAAGACTAAAAACCACCAATAGTAGGTGCAAATCCATATTATATGAAGTTTTGAAACAATAATGTGGCCAGATTTGGGAAACACACTTCCAATCAGGCAGGGGAGTCTTTGGGAACAGAAGCAGTGTAAAAGGTTAATAAATGACCTGTAAAGGAAGATTGATAGGGGCATGAAAGAATAAGAAGAGACAGGAGGGCTGAGCAAAACAAAATTATCTATATTTATCCTGTTCAATCATTTCACTAGCTCACTATTTAAGTATGTATTTGTTGTGTTCACTATGCCTTTTCATAATAGCTGTAGCAGGTAGGATAAGAAGTGATAGTCTTATTGTATAATAAAAACCATTCAGGTTTCAAAGACATTTCTAATAGTATAGTGAGGCACTTTATTTCAGAATTTGAGGAACTGGAATACTTTAAAGTAAGGTTAAGAAAATATTGTTCAAATTACTTAAATGGATTTGTGAAGTGGGGCAGGGATGAAAAAGATGACCTCTTCAGAGCTATTCTAAACCTATTTTTATAGTATTAGACATTATATCTGTGCTTATAATTTTCCTTCCCAGCAAAAGCACTGGAAGGTGAATGAATTTAGAATAAATACATATTCATGTTCACAGAGAACATGTTTACGTGGTGTTAAGGCTTTGCTATCTTTAAGATATGAGTGTTGCATTTGAAAGTATGAAAGTCTTATCTATAAATGTAATTAAAATTCAACAGAAATCCATAAATGGCCTGCAATCATTAGTACTTCTTGACAGTAAGAGCATAAATCATTTGTGAAACCTTGTTGGAAACCTAGGGAAAAATAACTTTTCCCTTTGACATACTCTAGGATATGACCTTCAATGTTTCTGTTCTATAAGTTAGTAGTCACTTGTAAGAACTTCTAAAGTTAACACTACTTGAGCATTCTCAAGAATGTAAGTTTACTAAACTGCCCCTATTTCTCAGACCTTTGTACAGAAAGTACAATATTGCATTGTTTGACCTGTTCGATAAGCAAAAGGAAGAGGTTGCCTATGGCAACAATGATCCTTTATGGACGCTGAAGTTGTTTCACATTTTCTGTTAATAGTCTTGCAACTTTTCCCCTTTCATTTGCTTTTGGTGCTCAACATACTAATAAGGCTTAGATTAAAATGCATTGCAGCAGAGGCAGGGGACAGTACATTGTCTGACACTAGGGACAGAAATAAAACTTCAGAACAAAAGGCATATGTCTTAACAGCTTGAGGTGAAGAGCCAGCTTCAAGGTGAGAGATTGTCAAGTGTCCCATCAAGTGTACTGTGTGTGACACACAGAGTCATCCTACAGATGAGTAATTTGGAGAACAGAAAGATGATGGGGATTACCTAAGGAAGTCAGGCTGCCATTGGCAGATGGGTGATTGAACCACTGGGTATTTGTTGTAGGAATATGAATTCCTGAAATGCAGAGCTGCTTCTGTAGTTTGTTGGAGGCCCCTTAACAATATGATTCAGAGGTGCTCGATATATGTAAGAATTAATATGTTAAAACTATTAATGTAAAATATAAGCTGAAAATTTTTGAAGTCCCCTATCAATTACTTTATTATGCTAGCTTTATTCAGAATTGATCAAGTTAAGCTAGTGTGCCAAATGCATTTTTTTTCTGGAGCAGATTGGATCAGTTCTCTGGTGTTGTGCAATGATTTCTGCATTAGCACTCTTTCTTGTCACAGCAGCACTTCAGTAATTCAGCAAGGCAGGCTTATATGCCATTTTATGAAGGATGTTTTTGCACGTCCTCTCTCTGCTGTGCCTAAAAAAAATATGTAAACATGAGGAACAAAAGAGTGGTCAGTGTTTCTATAATAGCATGGAACCCAGTGGGCTACTGTATATTCGCTTATTATTAAATGGTTCATATGCCTTTAAAACCATCACTTACTGGAGCACAAATCAGTCATGATTTGCATTTTGCTTGCTATTCAAGTTTTTAAACTCATGAGCTCTCTGCCTAATGACAAGAATATTTATCCAGGTTAATTGATAAAATCTGCTCAACATAAAGTGCTCTAGGAAACAATTTCAGAACATTTACATGTTGTATTAACATCTCATTATTTTATTCAACACCCCCAGAGCAAGTGAGGATGTAGGATGAATGAAATGTGTTTTCTAATGGAATTTTCTCTAGAAAAAAGCTCATCTGCTTCTCTTCTAACATACCTATCTGCATGTTGTCTTTTGCTTAAGACCTAAGCAACCTTAAAGATCTAAGCATATGGCTATTTCAATATTAAACATCAAAATATTGATTCAAACAAAGCAGTTGCTAGATTTTTGAGTACTGAATGCTTTCAGTTGGTTCTGTATTTTAGATTAAGTTTGAATAGCAAATTAAAAAAATAGAGAAAAAAAAAAACCACAGCAGATTTGCTGTATGGTCATAAGCAATATATTAACAGCAAGACAATCTGAATCTGTTAAATAAATGATTCATTATAGGCCAGTACCTCAAGCCTTTTTCCCACTTTTGGTGTTACTTTTTTTTTTTCCTGAGGACGGTTTTCTATGGATTTACGTTGTGATAAATATGTCCTTAAAGCAAGGAAACAGATAAAATAGAGGCTTGGAATTTCTTGTGGAAAAGCAAAAGGAAGATGTTGCTCATGACAAACCACAATGCTCCTTTACTTTATGGACTCTGTCACTCATTGTAAAACCTCTAGTATCTCAGGTTCCATTCTTGTATTTTGTAATTTTTCTTCCTGTTGTCCACAAAGCATTTACACAGGTGATTTTTTTTCCTATATTATTAAGTGTTTCAAGCTGAGCCATTTCAAATCATCTCAGTATTAATTTGTTGGCAGGAGACTGAAAGCAAAACCTTGTACTTTTCTGCTCAGGTGGGAGAAGGAAGACTAATTGATGTTATCATCGGTGGGAGTGAGGCTAAATACTTATCCTTCACTACTGAATTGAATGAAATTAGGGCAGAGTAAAGTGTTTGTGAATAGGAAGTTACGAGGAAAACCACTAAGAATAAGTCCTGAATTATAAATGGGAATGCAGAATCCCCTTTTTAGGCTCTGGACAAGTCTCTGTGACAGTTAAGAGGATATGTTTTTCCAAGTGTTTTTATAATGTAGTAATACTTATTAACTGTTGAAGTTTAGTAAACTCGAATCTTTGTCTTTAAAGCAGGCATTTTAAATGGTTAATCCTTAATCAATAGGTAAAAATATTTCATTCCAATATTTCAGATGTAAAAATGCTGTCTTTATTTTGCTAGATTTTCTTAAAAAAGGAGGAACTGGCTTTCCATTTAGCTCCGTCTTATTCTGCTTCCTGTGCTAATATCATTCCCTTTTTTAGCCTCTTCCATTTCTTATAATTCTTCCCCACTTTCCAGCTCCAGAGGAAAATCTGACTTGCCATTTCTCCCTGGCAAATGCCAACAGCAGGAAAAAGAATGACTTATCTATTATGTATACAAAGTTTTCACTGATATTCTTTAGAATATTTTGCTTAGCTTGTCTTTTGAGTCACACCCACAACCACTCTCTTTCCTGACATTTTAATGTCAGTCAAATATTACTGCCAGCTATGGGGTTAAAAGCTCCTGAGGGGCAGGCTGCTGTGTTGATGGGAGATTACCGGGAAAACCCAGCTGTTCTAAGCAGTGGTTTTGGTATCATTATTAGTTTTATCTAATATGTAAATTCTGAACACTTGAGGATTATTTTAGTGAAAATAGATTTCTGATCGCAACAGGGATTTACTGACCTACCACCTGTCTCTTTCTGCTAAAGTTCAGTATTTAGACATTACTTTGTTACGTTGAGAATTTCCTCCTTAAGTCCTGTTTTATGCGCTGAAGACCAAATCCTTCTGAATTTTGAGGTTTGCATCCAGGCATCAATACAGCCACCCAGCCCTGGCTGTTCAAAGCTGTTCACAGCACAGTTATTACAGAAACCCTGTAGGAAAACAGTAGCAGATCCTGATTCTGGAGGAGTTCTCAGAGCACAGTGGCTCTCCTTCTGCTTTCTTTTTTTGTGTAGCTGTAAACAAACCATCGTATTTTCATTCTTTAGTGTTTTCCCAGGATCTGTTGGTGTGAGTGTTTCCTAAGAAGGAGGTGGTAACTTTAATAACCCATAGTGTTTTTTTGTATTAATCTGTATTTAAATTATTTTTCATTACAATTTAATTTCTACCACCCAAAACATCAAGTGGCAGAAAGTTCCCTAAGTCAGCCATGGCTCTTTATATATATACTTTGGTTGTGAACCCAGCTGTTTCATCTGATGTTTTGCAATTTTTTTATTAGAGGGAAAATGAGTATTCATGTTCTGTTCATCTTCTCCATCCCAATTATAATTCAATTATCATACTCATGTATCTCTTCTCTGTAATCATCTATTTTCTTAGACTATTAAACTATCTTTCCTACATGTGCTGTTCTATACCTTTTCTTCTTCCTAATTTTCTTTAATTCATACCCTTAATCAGACTATGATTTTTGTTTGGTTGTTTTTTTTTCTTTCCTTTTCAACATTTAATTTGGTATTCCTGTGTAATGCCATATGTTTATGCGCTGTGAAATAATTAGAACAGTGGACAGATGAAGATGTCTGACTTCCAAGACTGATTACTTTACCAGTCAGCTCTCCTGCTTCCATTTCCCTGTCTCCTTAATAACTGCATGTGTCATGAAAGCCCAGAATTTTTCAAAGGAGAGTAAGTTTTTATTTCCACCCCTTTTGCAGTAGATGTTTTTTGGTCCTCAAAAATCCTGCATAACAATGAAAGCTGGGCAAGTATCTTATTACTTATCACGTTCTTCGAATATACTACATCTGTTAAAGACATCATCAGGAATCAGTTAAGAGCCGCAGTTTTTTGTTGTCAGTTTTCACTGAATAATTCTAATGGGACATTTTCACACTGGATGTCATTCACAGACTTTTTGCTTTATTCTTTTCTTATTTATTTGGACTGACCAGGTTGTTTAGGTAAATCACCTGATATTACTATGAAATGCTTATAACAATTTGTTTTTCTTCTTTGCTTACGTGGATATTTTCTGGGTGAATAGATTTTCCTCCCTCCAGTCCCAATCTCCTTCCAAAAGTCAGGGGCGAGATGACAACAAAACCAACAAACAAACCATTTTTCAAAATACCTGGTTTATTTCTACAAATTTAATGCATTGATGCAAACTGGACTGAGAATTGATCTGGGGCAAGCCTAACCTTAGAAAACTTCTCTGCATTGCATTAAGTTTCATGAAGAACAAAGACTCTTAAAAGTTGTTGCTTATTTCACTTCTAATAGTGCTAAATGTAAATCTTGCAAACTTGAGGAACATAAGATGAATATTGAACTCCAAGGCAGTAAGGAGGTTGTCTGGTCTGTTTTATTATTGTTTAAGATTCAAGCAAGTGCTACATGGAATAACAAGCATCATAATTAAGAAATTTGATCCATTTTCTTTTTCTGGAGGCTCTGTTCAATTTGATTCCAATGACACAGCAACACCCAGAGGTACCAGGGCTCTTGAGCCTTACAAAACTGCTTCTGTCCAGGAAGAGAAACACAGAGAATGATACAGAGCTGGGAGGGGGCAGAGAGAGATTTTTATTGGAAGCTGTTAAAGTGGTTGCTATGAGACCTTCTCCAGCTAACACAGGCACAGCAGCGAGTGTGAGGCTGATAAATCGTACCTCTTGTATTATACCTTTCCTTTCTGTTTTTTTTTTTTTCCTAACACAGCTTTTATAGTTGTTTAAGATCAGAGAAAGCACCTGCCAGTTGTTTTTTCTTCCCTTTTACTCCTTTCTTCTGCCTCGTGCAAGATGGAGCTAGAAAATGAAATTATCAGCCCCTCCAGCAATTCTTCAGCAGGCTCCAGAGAGTACAAGGTGGTGATGCTAGGAGCAGGGGGAGTTGGCAAAAGCGGTAAGTTTGAGCATTTTTTGGGAGAGGGGGTGATTTGGAAGTGTGAAGTTTACACAACAAGGATGTTGTTTAATGGGGGTTTCATTCCTCTTTCTCTTGCACGTGGCTTAGATAAAAGACTATAATTCATGTCTGGGGCAATGAGTCAGCTTAATTTGTTACGGACTGAAATGTTATGTCTTTTTAATTGGGTATTTTTGTAAGCTGACCTTGACACTACTGTATATGAGGAAAGAGTAGCTAGCTTGCTGCTGTTAGTGCAACAGCAAGTGGTCGTGTCGCTCTAACACTTGGTGAGGGGTGATGGTTTGCTGGACAGGGTGTATGTAACTTGTTGGCCCGCTGGTCTCTGTGCCTGAGCAGAAATGAAAATAAGTGCAGAGTCAGCTGTACAGTGCAAAGTGTGGCGGGTTCCTACAGTGACTCTGTTTTCTTCCCCACATCTTTTGAGTTTTTTGCTGAGTGTCATTATAGCTTAGCTGGTGTTAGCCTCCTCTCCTGTCCGGACAGTTACAGAATGCATGTCTGAGTCTCACTCCAGCCGATAAGGTAGTTTTGCAGCATATTTTAATATCATTGTCCAGTGCTGGCAAGATATGCCACTGTCTGACAACAGTATCTCTTCAGAGGAGTCATTATTTTCTCTGGACAAGGTTTTCTTTTTCACAGATATTATCACTTTTGATTTATTCTCACTGACACTAGCATTCTCTGTTCTTAAAAAGACTTTGCTGAACGTGCGGTGTTTGTCTCAGAAGCCAGTGTATTGAGCTGGCCACACAACAAGCATTTGATCACATCTTCTGGAAATTCAAAACAAAAAAAGAAGAAAAAAACCCAACAAAAACCGGGTAACGTAATATATCCAGGCTAGATTCCAAACAAATTTCAGGATAAATAAGCTGTGACACTAAATTGTAATAACTGTGTAGATCAAATAAATTTTATTTCCTATTCAAACAACAAGACAAGGTATAATGGAAAAAAATTAAATATTGGGAGTGGATATAATTTCCTCTCTGTGTCCATAATCTGTGTTTTCTTGTTATGTTTGGCTTCAACTTCAGTGGCACATCTTTCAGTGAAAGCTGTTTCCCATCGGTATTGCTTAACAAGCAAACAATTCTCGCACAGATGTTATGTTATGATCACTACATAAAATGAGAAAGAAGAAAATGTTGGTTATCTCAAAGCAACTTTCTGTAATTTGAAATAATCTTTTCCGTGGTGAAGTAGATATCCAGGATGTGTCAGCTGGAACTTTCAGAAAAATGTCACTTCTTTTTTTTTTCTCCTTTTTTTTCCTAAGTGCATCCAAAAGATGGCAGCAATTTTTCCTAAACATATTATTGTAAGAACACTGTCATTTTGAAGACCCATTCACCAAACCAAAAGATATTGCAAATTATACCATGTTCATAGTATAACTGAATCACAACAGCCAAATTTTATATACACATTGAGGAAATTTTAGAGTTCCCATTTACTACTAGATAAGAGTTTTAAAGCACAAATGAAGTTTATTCAAATCTCCTTGTTCAGAAAAAAATAGCTATTGATTTAATAAGAATAAAGCCTTCAAATGTAATGATACATCTCCAAAGCTGAGGACCACATCATTATTCAAGAAGAATTGGGTGTCTGTGTGGTCTAGAGAAATAACAAGATGTAGTAGAAAGTAATGACATTCAATGGGACTAATAAAAACCTTCTGTTGTTTTCACAAAAGTGAAACTTCTGGGAGAAAAAACAGCAACTGAGAATTAAGAATCTAGAAGAAAGGAGGTGAACAGTTCATCATTTACTGGCTATGAGCTTCTAATGTGGAATCAGTATGAAATATTTCAGTAGAATCGTGAGGTAATACAACTGATAGAATTCTGGTAGAGATAAGGAAAAATATATGTCCTTCCATAAATCATGAATTCATTCTGACTGTTGTATAGGCAGGATTAATTTACAATGGATTAAAAGCAGAAAAAGGTCTGAATGACTTTTCATTCTCCAGGAAGAGCTCTGCTTTCCCCTAATGACCTAGATTCACTCTGTCTAGGAAATTATGAATTTTACCATGAAAAAGGGTCAGGGATGACCCCGTAGAATAGGGATGAGAAATTTTTAAAAAAGTTCAATTTCCAATTTAGAGTTTGACATATAACTGATATAGGGGATGATGTATTGATAATATCCTGGTTTCTTTCCCCTTCTTATCCTTCCTCCTTCACTTTTTAAGTCATGATAAAAACATTAACAGCTGGGGTTAAGTTGCTGAGTGAGAAACCTCCTTTGGATTAAAGCCTTTCATGTTGTTCAGTATTAAGTAATTCAGGTTTGGAAAAAATTTGCCTTAAGAACCAAGCGCAGAAATGTTGGAAGGCTTCTTTCTTCCCTGGACATAGTTCACTTCTAGGTAACCCCTGTACATTTTAATTTTCTGTTTCCCAGCCTCTTCTGCTCTTTCACTATGCCATTTCATACTGTATGTATGGAGGTCTTTGCACTGAAAATTGCATGCTCATTGCAAGGGGCTGAGGGTGATGATCGTCTGTGTGGACCGGGAGAAATGAGGAAAAGGGCACAACAATGGATATTCTTTTTATGTCGGTGTTTATAGAATATTTGCTTTGGGTTGTCAGGTTTTTCTCTTCAGTTGTGTGTTCCAAGATGGCAGAAAATCCAGGAGGACAACCAGTCTCCTGTTATTTGGACTATTCAGGTAGTAGGCATTTTACAGGAATTGGTAACAGAAGATAAACTCCGCACATCCAAATCTGATACTCACCACATTCAAAAGTAATGATGTATAAACTGCAAAAGTTTAAGAATTTTCACTTAAGGGTCCTCACATTCCAAAATCAGTGCCAGAAAAAAACCCCACAAAACAACAAAACCCCCAAACCTCTGCCAATATTTTATAGGAGGAAAAAAACCATCCCCAGTCCCCAGAGTGGGGAATAAACAGGTAATAGTGGATTCTAAGTAAAATGTACAAAGTATAACTTGGCAGTGTTAGGTTTATGGTTGGACTTGTTGATCCTAAAGGTCTTTTCCAACCTAAATGATTCTATGATTCTATATGTAAATTTTCCAGGCAAGGGATTTCTTTACCATATTTATAGATTATAGATTCCCTAGTATGATATACCACTTCTAAGACTTCTGAAAATAGAACTATTTTTGTTTTCAGAGCAATATGCTAATTTATTACTATGTGTAGGTTGTGTCTGACATAAAGTACGGCCATACACTCTGCTGCAAGTTCAAACCTACTTTACACTACAACCAGGAATTAAAATGAAATAAAATAAAATAAATTTTTCTACTGACTCTCATTTGATTATAGTCCATTCCAAAGATACACATTTCTAATTATTATTAAATTTTCATTTTAAAAAAAAATATTTTTATACTTGTTCTTCTCTGGCTTGACAAGAAATCTCAGATCAGCTCAGAAGCATTGAAACCTACCTCAAGGTGCCTGACATAGGGTTTAAACCCTAAGAATCTCAGTGGTTTTGAAACAGGTTTTGCTTACAAATACCTTCAGAGATCTGCATCTGGACAGTGAACTCTCATGGACCCCAGTTTGATGCAACTGAGACCTCTGGACTTAGCTCTATTTTTCCGTGTTACAAAAAATATATATAAATGAGCCTCTAAATCCTGCGACCATGCATTGCTGGCTTATATTTAGCAAACTGATTACACTAATAACAATAATTAAAAGCAGCACATTCTGCAAAACATTAGCAATAATTAACTGAGGGGTTGAACAATGACTACCAAAAAGAACAAACAAACTGATGTACCTGTGCAACTGAATAAAAAAGAAAACCTCTCTCTGATGAAAAATGCTTACCTAGTCATCTTTCAAATTCTGATCAGATTGCACCATAATCTAACTTTACATACATCTTCTGGACTAAATGAAAATGTTCTAGTTTAGGTTTTTTTCCCTAATGTTAGTGAAGTTAATTTATTTAAAGATGTGGATGATCAATGGTTATTCCTGGCAACTGGAATTACATGTTTATCCATAGAATGGGGGTATCATAGACGCAAGGTGAATTTCATGTTACCTCTCCTGTGAAACCTGATTTCAAATGAGAAGAGGAAATTTTAAAAAATTCAAAAAATAATAAATATTTGTTACCAGTAATTTATTTTTTTTTACCTTAGAGAAAATTTGCATTTTTCAAGATTTATTTCTCAGACTGATAGCCAATTTGTTACCATCTTAAAAAAATTGAAGGGATTGTTAAAAAATTACCCCAAGGTTTTTGTAAAACTAGTATATAGGTTTGGAAAACATTTAGATATATATTTCCAGGCTTCAATCTTAAAAAAAAAATAAAGAAAAGAGAAAGAGAAGGAACTAAGAAAAGATTCTCTTAGGGTTCTTAGAGGAAGAGTATAAAGAAATGTATTTCTCAGCCTGATCTTTTTAGGGGACACATGTTTAACCCATTGATTTCTTTCTTTTTTTTTGCCAGTGTTGCACAAATGCCATATTTCTACTCATACAGGTGACTCATCGAATTAATCTCAGGATCATATGTACAAAATAATTTCCAAAATGTGTGAACACAACAATGGGTTTTGTCATGTGGGAACTTCTGCACTAGGAATTAGATTAAATCCCCTATTTTCTTTCATTTTTGTTATCAGCTGCCTTTTTTTTTACTAGTTTTACCCCTTATTCTGTTTAGATAAAGCACATCCTGTGCCCATCCATTTCAAGCATGTCCTCATACCAAGAGTCCCCAGTAAATAGAGACAGCATCATGGAGTGTGTACTGGAGAACTGGCCCACTCCACGTCTTTGTTAATCCCTTGGAGATAAACTAAATCATGAGCCAGGTTACACCAGAAAAGGATGAAGACCCCAGGGAGAGATTCCACTAGCACTGAAAGAGCAGAAGTTGAAAACTACCATTTGGGTCTGCCAATGCTGTTCTCAAGCCATCTCAAGGCTCAGTACTGTAGAACACACTTCTGTGTGTTGATCAGATACCTTCTCAGTAGGTTTTTTTTTTTGGAGGGGGCTTGGTGGGTTTGGTCTGGGATTTTTTCCCCCTATTATGCTCTCAGGTACAGCTATGCTTTCCTTAATGTCTGGTATATTGATCAAGGGAAAGAGTCTGGTTTGTTATTGGCTTCTGAGAGAATCCGGTAGCCAAACTGAAGGTGGAGGATTAAGTTACGGCTCAGTATGAATCAAGGTGAAAAAAGTATCCTTTTAAATGTCTGGGCATGCCGTGGATTACAGTTAAGACAGACCAAATTGCTTCCCCCTGCCCCAAAGTCAATATAAGTATAGTTTTTGGTGTCTAATGTAGTGCTGCTTCTCCTGTGCCTGCACTTTTTTAAACTGGACTAGAAATTGAGATACCCAATTAATAAAGACACACACCTACATCCCTCTCAAAAGAAATGCTTGATCCATCATCATCATCTGTCTGAAGAAAAGGTAATATGGATTTTTAAGGCAAAAAAACCCCTGGGAATTTCAGGGAAATAATTAATTATACTCATTCAAATGAAGAAAAAGTATTTAAAAAAGGGGAAGGAAGAAAGGATATCCATTTGTTGATGAGAGAAAAACTTCCTTGCTTGGTAATAGTTCTGAAAGCATAAGGGTGTCGATCAGTCGAGCTGACATATGAATTCCCTTGGTCACTTCATAGCACTGACAGTAACCTGTAGTCAGCTGTGACCTGATGTGGAAGTGTCAGAGCAAGGCTGGGAAAGGAAGAGAGGAGAGAGCAGAACAGTAATGGTGGTACAGCACAAAAGACATAGTAATACTTCTTGACAGTTATGTATCCATGTAGAAAAAGTCCTGATTGAACACATTAGCCACCACCTAATGTTTTCCTGTTTGGGATGCTGTAAACTGAATTACAGTCATATTTCTAATGAAGATTAAGCACTGGCCAATTTTTTAATCCAGAGTTCCGATATATTTGTGATCTTTGATAACAAAACTGTTTTTATGTTTCAATTACCTTCACAGATGGGTTATTGAATTTGTTTCAAGCTCAATCTTGTGTAATTCCAACTGTTAGCTATTTTATCTTATCAATTCTTTGTTAACAAATTTGAAAATCTCCCTATTATCTTATTTTCCTGTCTGTTAATACCTGTAGACACACGTTGATCTTCTTCTCTTCAATACAATGAGCATCTGAAACCTCGATTTTAGAAACTTATTTTCCTGAATTTTGTATCCTTAATGCAAGTGCCCTAGTATTTCCATATCATTTTCTGAATACGAATTCCAAAAATTCACATTTTTTTATGTTGGTGATTTTACTAAAAGCAACATTGCTTGCTGGTTTCCTCTTGACAGTCCTTTTTTGTTTCTTTGAGAATAATGAATACTTTTGTTCAGGCATAGTTCACAGAGATCACATACAGAGAAATGACTGCAGTAAGCCTTCAAGTTACTTGCTCTTTCCCCCAGTGCAGTCACCTGTGCTGTCACATCTCTAGTGATGACCTGAATTCTGCATTTCCATATATGTTATCCTATTTTGAAAGTATTTTGTTGAGTTGTGACCAATAAAGCTGATGATTCATATAATTCTGGACCCATTTCCAATATTCTTCATTTAAATTTGGTGTGTTTGTTATCCACTTGAGAGGATTAAACACATTTTTTATTCATTAATTTTCTTGACTACAAGCATACCTTGCGGCCAGAATTATTTGCCTTGGGGAAATTAGTTAAGGAAGTTTTCATTATTTTGCCAGTTCACATAATGCAATGGCTGGAGGGGTGGAGGATTCAGTTATGGCTCCTGCATTTAATAGGATGGTTTCTGCCTGTGAGATACCAATTGGCTACTGAGAAAGCTGTCTGAAGTTCTGGTTTCTTCAATACCAGAAGCCATCTGATAAATAAGAGAGAGTCCAGAGAAGACCAACAGAGATGATAAAAGGGCTGACGCAACATGATTTATGGTGACAAATTACTAAACTATATTCAAATAACTCTGTCAACCAGTAGTCTATGATTGTTTATCGTACAACTTGCATACGCATATAGTGATTTAATGTAAATGGGACTGGATGCAGCTGTAATGTGAATAGGTTGATCTATCCAGCTTCTCCCATCATAACAACCAGATGATGAATACCCACTTGTATAAGGCTAGCAAGTGGGCTGGTCACTGTCTGTGCCACTTTGGCACAGGGTACAGAGAATTTATGGTGTTTGAAGGCAATAAATATCAAGAAAAGAAGACATGTTTTTCAACATTTGAGGAGAAAAGCGACCAGAATTACTCAGTGGAGAGTAATCAGTTAAGTGGTAAAATTAAAATTAAAGTATGTATAATTAGAGGTGTATGAGACCTTCAGGCCTGACTTCCTCTGGTCAATAAGAGCAGTATACATCCTTAACCATTTGCTTAAAAGTAAGATGGAGCAGATTGTGGAATAGCCTTTGAAAGGAACAGGTTGGTGAAAGTTGTATTAGTCTAATTGGTTTATGTTGGTTTAAGATAGAAGAATGCATTATAGAGATTAGGCATTAATGAGCAAATATACCTGAACAGAAAAAAAAACATTTACAGTCCTCAAAGCCTCTTATAAAGAAGAAGGTATACTGTCATCCTCAAAAATATGAAATGTGTTAAAATTTATCATGTGGCTGATGTGGCATTCCTAATGTGTATAATTAGCACCTTTTGTTATGTTCAGACCGCTTCAGAGAGATCCTAAGACTGGTCTTCAAGACTGGACTTGTTTGTTGTGCACAAAAAAGTCATTTATGTTGCCTCACACAGAGCTAAAGTGCATCCTTTAGAGTGTAAGTGCTCCTGTATAACTGAAAACATGCTGAGGTGACACCTAACAGTAATGGCCACCTAATGTATATGTTGGGTAGTGGTGCAGATGGAAGGTAAGCAGATCTGTTAACTTACCACTTGCAAAACCAATATCCTGTGTTCTGCTGATGGAAATCAGATTTACCGATTCAGGACCTTTGTCTAGACCTCTTCTACGTGAAGAATGATGTGAAGTGATTAGAACTCTTGGAAGGTGAATCTGCTTTTCATGGTGTGATTTATTGAAAGAGGGCTTCACTTTCACAGTGAAGATTTCAGTCAGATGTATACTGCTCAGCTTTTCCCATTCGTACTGCTTGCTATTAAGAGTTAGGAAACCTTCTGGGCTGTTTCTCAACAACAGGAATTGAACTATCAAGGACCCTCCTGGTTTCAACCACACACAAATCTGCCATTTGAAATGCCCAGATTGAAGTCTCAAATAAGGGAACAAGCACTGTTTCATGACAATGACTGGGCACTGTCAGTATCTTTGCTGTAAACAATCTGTTGAGGCAGCCACAGGAACTGTTTCCCTTCCAAGCCGTCCCTGCTGCTGGGCTGAGCCATCTGCAGCATTTTCAGCACATGCTATCCACTAGAATTTGGATGAGATTAAATCCATTAGAGACACTTTTGAAAGCACAATTAGGAATTTTTTTTTTCTTCTGTTGCTGCTTTCACCTCTTTTCCTTCCATAATACCAATTTTATTTCTTTCCATTCTTCTGGTAATCCTTTTCCACTTTTAATTTGTTCATTGACTTTGTCTCCCTTTATGCCTGCAAGCCCTTCTAATTTTTTTTTTTTCCTAGAAGAAGACTCATCATGCTCACACAGCTCCACTGACAGATACTGACTGTTACCAAAGCATTGTGCAGGGCCTGTGTTTCAGAGGTCTTGCTGTCTTGGGTGGACACTTTGCTGCAAGCTATAGTGATTTGCTAATGTGTTACCTTCCCACCAACCAGATCCAAGTGGAGACACTGGATAAACCCACTTTATTTCAGGTTGTGTGGAGAATATCCAAAAGAACAGCACGTGTGTGTGTGTATGAAAGACTATCTCAGGAGTTGGCACGCTGGGCTGTTGTGACTCTGGCCTCCAAAAGGGGAATGTTTTCAACTCAGTTACCCCTTGTAAAGCAGAGTTTTATCTTTTCGTTCAGATAAAAACCTGGAACTAAACTTGTTATTTCAGGGGACCCAAATGCGAACCCACAAATGGTTATAAGTTTTAAAAATTAATTTCATAAGCTTTTGCAGAGTAAAAGCTGTAATCAGCTAAGGGAATGAAGTATTTAGTTCAGCTTTCACTGACTACAGTTACGAGAAGACATGCTGTTTAATTTCTTTCCTTGCAATCTCATCGAAGTGCCATGCAGTTTTGTAATTCTGCAATTCCTGTCCATTTTCACATGAACAAAATAAAGGAACCCTAGCTGAAATTCATAGTCTCTGCCAGATCCTGTGATTCCTTTAGTAACTTTACTAGTCCACTACGTGTGTGACAGCTTTTGCGTTACACCAAACTGCTGCCTTCTGAACAGAATCTGCAGTGTCTTCTCAGAAATGTCTCTTTAGCAGCTTGCAAAATGCATACCATTGTTTCAGATTTTTATTCAGAATGTTCAAAACCAAACCCAAGAATTGTCAAATTTGTGATATTGTTTCAAATCAGCAGAACTCTAATTTCATACATAATGCAGAATGCCAGACAGGCTATAAAGTTTCTCCTTGTCCTGGTTTTGGCTGGGACAGAGTTAATTTTCTTCATAGTAGCTGGCATAGTGCTGTGTTTCAGATTTAGTACTAGAAGAATGTTGGTAACACACTGATGTTTTTAG